>CAKNWT010322011.1:0-12042 GCA_932066315.1 Andricus coriarius
CTGTTCCGGGGTCTCAGCGGATCGGGAAATCGGGAACAACCGGGACTTTTATTTAGAATCGGGAATTTTTTCTTCTATCGCAAAATCTACGTTTTTATACTTTATCTACTTTTTATTATTTAGTCGTTTATTCTTTTTCCTCTTAAATAGGTTGTAATCTATCAAAATTCTCTATGAAAGCAGCCAGGATGAAGGCATTTGGTCAATTATTGCAAAAGTAGTGCAAATTTCTATGTTGTCTTCAAATTTAAATAAAATCTAATATAAGGTAAACTTTTCAGTAAAAGTGACCTTAGTCCCAGTAATCATGACGCCAATTTTTTGTATCTTTAGGAAAATAATAATCAAAATTAAAATATTATAAATAAATCTGCAGAAAAATATTAAAATTTTTCCAGCTATTGTGTTTCAACTTTAAATATGTAGCACCGTGCAAGCAATAATTTTTACAATAATTATGGCGATAAGTTGGTGTGATTTTATAGAAATTTACCTGTAAAATGATAGAAGGGCATTAAAATAAGTTTATTATATTAGGTTTTATTTAAGTTTTAAGAAAACATTGAGATTAGCACTACTTATGCAATATCTTCTTGAAAAATTGATAAAATTACTTCATCCTGGCTAATTTTATAGATAATTTCGATAGCTTTTTGCCTACTTAAGATGAAAAAAAAAATATTATCTCTCATATATTTAAAATTAAAATAATTATTCAAGCAGTCATCAATAAAGGGGTGGTGTCATACCTGCAATGATTAATGTAGTTTCGAGTAATATTTATCAGTTCAGTCTGCGGTTGAGGATAAATTTTTCACGTGTAAATAAATAATTGTTTCCTTCCCAACGTAAATGTTTTGTATGTATATTGTTTTATATTATTAGTTGAGGGCAAATTAAAAAAAGACATACATATATGTATGTTTTTTTTATTTGCCAATTGAAATATATTTCAATTGGTCGAGGGAAAAAACTGTGATCGGGAAAAACGAGAATAACCGGTATTCCAAATTGCCTGATTACTAGACACCCTACTTTTATATCCCTATGATAGAAAAATAATTACTTTCCTCGTCTTATTATATAGAACATTCCGCATTGAAATTTTGTAAATTTAAAACGAACTTAATTACAAATAAAAATTATTGATGAATTTGAAAATAATGTAAAAATGTAGAAGTACATTTTATTAAAATGGGAAACAACTGGGAATTTGATTCAGTGACCCTGATTTTTCTCTCAAATGTACTAATATACAAATTACAATTTGTTTCATATATAATTAACTATAACTTTTAAAAGCAATCCCAGTTCCAAGTCAGAGTGTGTCAATTTTGGAAAATTCCTTGTTCCAAATCAGAATTTATTTGAATTGAAGCATTCCTTTTTTTAAATAAAACTTTATTATAATTGGAAACTTCCTTCTTCCAAATTTTAGAAAAAGGTTGTTACTATATTTCTAAATTTTAATAGAAAATGTTGTAAATAAATTTAATTCTGACTTGAAACAGTATTTTGGAAGGAAATGTAATAGTAACTTTGAACAGGGAATTTCCATAAAGAATTATAATTTTAGACTTAAGTAACGGATATTTCATAAGGGGCCATCCATAAATTACGTCACACTTTTAGGGGGCGGGTCTAGTCGGAAAATTGCGTGACGTAATTTATGGATGACCCCTGAAGAATTATTATTTGACTTAGAACAGAGAATTTTTTACATGTTGGGGGAATTTCGTAAAATAATTTTAATTCGGTTTTAAAAGAAGGAGTTCAAAAAAGTCCCTGTTTAAGTTCAGAATTATAATTAGTTTACAAAATTCTCTGTTCCAAAATAGAATTGTAATTTTTGTGACCAAAAATTATCTGATGATCCAAATCAGAATTATAATTCTTTTCAAAAATTGATTGTCTCAAATCAGAAATCTTTAAAATATGTTTAAATGTTTACAAATCTCTTGAAATCTTTGAAACTCGTTTGAAATCATTCAAATCTTTTGCTCTCTTTTGAATTGACTGGGAAAGTAAAAAATGGACACCCTCATTCGACGTTTGGATGGACAGAGCTATAAAAAGCTTTAAATAAAAATTCGGAACATTCTATAAAAGAAAACTGGCGTATTTTCCATTCCTTGCTATCTTTTTTTCCAGGAGGGCGTTCAAAACACTTTTTAAATCTTAAATTTATCGGATAAATTGTCCATGAGTTAAAAGTTGTATTTCCGCAAATAGTAAAAACAGGCTGTTATTTACGATATGAATTTTTTCGCAGCTCTTCCTGGACCACCAGAAAAAGTCCAAGTTTCAGATATTACAGCCACTTCTGTAAAATTAACGTGGTCTTACAAGAGACCAGATGAATTACAATACTACGTCATTCAACATAAACCAAAACATGCAAATCAGGCATACGCTGAAATATCTGGAATCACGACGATGTATTATCACGTGAGAAGTCTTAGCCCTTATACAGAATACGAACTGTATGTCATCGCTGTCAACACCATCGGACGAGGTCCCCCAAGTGCCCCAGTGATAGTCACCACTGGCGAAACAAGTCAGTATTTTATCAACATTTTCACACTCGCGATTAACTATATCTGAACAAAAATTAAGAAAAATTAATCGTCCAGTTTGAAATATTTCAAACTTAGTATTTAGAAGTAGCAAACTAAAATAACAGCATTTTCAGTGACCAAAAAACTAGTTGAATTGAAGCACTAACTTTCTGATAAAATATGAAAATCCACCTTTCAAATATATCTCTCCCGAGTTTTTCCATATTTATTATTTTATTCTGTCGATATTTTATCTTTCAGTGAGTATAAATATAGGATATTCGACTGAATGATATTTCTACGTCATTCAAACTCTATGACAGGTGTCCGACTTTTCGTAATTTTCGCAACAAAGATATCACGTGAAATGTTTTTATCAATACACTGTTACATCTCTTACCATCAATTGAAGCATCGGATTAAAATACGTTGTATGAACAGGGATTTTGCCTCACTGATGTTCATACTGTTACTTTTTTTGATTCGGGAATTCATCCGCGTTTCTTTAAAATAGTATTTAATATTAAAATGCCATTCAATAAACTAAAAAATAAAATAAAAATGTATTTTTGTCAACCAAAAAAGATGACTTTATACCATAAAAAATAAATTTTTAATTCAAAAAGACAAATTTTCAATAAAGCAGTTTGATTTTCGACCAAGAAAGATGCATTTTTAAGAAAATAGTTAAATTTTCAACCAAATAATTACATTTTCAACAAAGTACTTGAATTTTAAACCAAATACTTAAATTTCCTACCTAAAAATTTGAATTTTCAACAAAAAGATATGAATTCCCATAAAAAATCCATTTTTAACCAAAAATGGAAAACTTAAATTTTCAGTTTAAAAAAAATCCATTTTTAACCAAAAAAAGAATTTTGAAGAAAATAGTCCAATTTTCAACTAAGAATGTGAAAAATAAGCTCATGCAAAAGTTCATGCAAATTGTTGATCTTTCAAGCCAAAAGAAGTTTTTTTTTTGTAAAATCGTTGAATTTCTAACCCGGAAAAATGAATTTTCAACATAATATTTAAATTTTTAACCAAAGAGTTCAATCAACAAAAAATGTACGAAGTAATTTATCTTTTATCCGAGTATTTGAATTTAAAATTTTTAAAAATCAAATATAAACAATATAGTTAAAATTATTAGTTATTATTAGTTAAAAAAATTATTTTTCAACCCAAAAAAATACGAATTTTCAACTAAAGAGATGAATTTTTAACTCGAATGAAAGATCTTCAACAAAAAATTATGCTAGAACAAAGTCGTTCAACCCTCAACTAAGTAGATCAATATTCAAACAAAAAAGATAAATTATAACAATTAATGTAATAGTAAATACTTCAGCAAAAAAAATATTTTTAAATCAAAAACAGATGAATTTTTAAACCAAAATGACGAATTTAAAATAAAAGTAGTTGAATTTTCAATCAAGAACGATATCAGTTGAATTTTCGGCAACATTTTTTTATTTTTTATTTTCGTCAGGAGGAAGCAACTGCGAAAAAATAAATAGAAATACTAGGCAAATGAAGCACCTTTTATAGAAATTCCCTGATTTTTGTATGATTTTTTTCGATACCCTTGACTTTCCCTGAACAATAAAATTCCCTGACTTTTTTCCATGATTTTCAGGTTTTCCCTGACCCATGGTAAAAATAGTTGATTATAGTTTCTTCTCTCAAATTTTGTTGACAGGAAAATCAAATTCATTAAAATAAATATACACAGATATTTGAATACTTTTGTAAGGTTGTATCATTAACCTACGTAATTAAAGATTATTAATTTTGATCATTTTTTTTAAATTACAATTATATTTTTTATTTATAAAAATACTTTTATCGTAAGATACAAGTCTTGTCTTCAAATTTCCAGCATTTTAATCTAATAATTTAAAATAGCTTAATAGCTAATTGTTTTGAGAATTGGAATGATTTTACTTTTTTTAATATATTGTATTATCTTCCTAAAACTAGTTTGAATACCTACTTATAATAATGTTGTCTAATTAGCAATACATAACCCAGTATTTAAAATTAAACGTCAAAATTAAAATTGATTGCTTTGAGCGCTACCGCGGACGAATTTCCCATGAGTTAAAATCTCTGTTCATACAACGTTCTTTGAGCTGATGCTTCAATTTATCCTCTAGTTTACAGTATAATTATTGTGAAATATTTACAAAACGACTTTTTTTCGCTTTTGTTATTATTCAATCATATTACGCTCCTGTATTTTGAAACCTCGCCATTCATCAATGTCGATTTCGATTTCTTTTTCAATATGTAGCTACAAATTTAAGGAAAACTAAATTCAATTTATAAAATCGATGTTTACACCTAGATAGTATTTTGCACCGGGTCAATTTTTTAGCATGCCTTTTGAGGGAATTTTTATATTTTTTTCACGCTGTCCACTGTGGACACATTTGATTCATGTAAGTGATAAGTATTTTTTCATCCACCATTATATTATCCTCTCTGTGTGTTGCACTCGCGGAAATTTTTGAATAATTCACGCACCAACAATGAAAACTATTCGTCGTCATTTCTGCTCTTCTATAATTTTGATGAAACAACGGAACTCTCACTTTTCGTAATTCGTAGCGCACCCGTGACCAACTAGTGAAAATACGAATGAGTAAATTTACATTCATGTTTTCACAACTTAGAATTTATAGAAGCGGAAAATAATCGATTTACCTTTTCCCTATAGCGGATTCAACATATGGAGGTGACAGTAAGTCAAAATTACGTACTAAGAGTGCAGTAGTAACACTTGTTTTTGGTTCTTATTTTTTCATGTATCTCTAACGCACTCATCGCGTTGGTGTCTTACGACTAAAGTGTATATTAATTCTTACTTTATTGTTAAAACTTTGAGGTATTATGTTCTTTTATAAAAAAATGCACCCACTTCGGCGTTTTGGTCTGAGGGTTTTTCACCTTATCACGTCACTAACAGAGTTCTAAAATTTCCTAAAAATATGAAATCAGAGAATATTTTGGATAGTTTTAAATCTTCAAGCTGCGGTATTTGAAATTTCATAAATTTTCAAAAAAGAAAGATTGATCGCGGTTATTTTCCAGAGGGTATTTTACGTTTAGAACTCTATTCACTAACTATTTTGCACCTCTTTTTTGAGGCGCATGAATATTCCCCAAATTCTATTTTCCATAATATTTATTTTACTGAAAATCGCATGAGCGAATCACAATTGAATCAGGGAAAGCTAAATGGTGCTAAGTCCAGTGAACCTAATTGTACAGGCGAAGCAAATAACCTTTCTGGAGGAGCAATTTACAACTGATTAAGTAAATTTTTTTTTTGCAGGTCGATCAATCAGTTTAATAACAATTGTCCCTAGAATTATAAAAAATAGTACATAAATCATTAAGAAAATCATCTATAATATATATTTTCATTTTTTGTAAACAAATAACACTATTTAACAAGAAACGAACATTTGTATTATTATTGTTAGTCATATCTTCAATTGTTAAATACTTGTCAACCGCCTCTAATGACCATCGAGTTGTTAAAAAGTTTAATATTTAAGGGTAATTCATTCATTAAGTTTGAATTCTTTGAAATTTAAAACTATTCGAATACATCTAAGTACTAAATTTTTGGGCAAAAATTTAAAAACTTAATTTTTCACTTAAATAGGTGTAAAACAACGGGAAAGTATGATTTTGGAAGAAGACTCAATTTCGTCAAAAATGGTTTGGCTTTCCTTACTTTAATTTTACATAACTTTTATTCGACCGGAATACTCTTTTATATCAGATTTATTTAACCGAGTCACTATTTAACATAATTTTGATTCTTTCCAAGTACTATTTCACATAATTTTTATTTTACCTCATTAGTCAGGGTGAGCTTGGATAAAGTCAACTTAAAAGAGCTGGAGGGATTTTGAATAAACTTAATATTAAATTATTTTATTGCTGATAATTACGTATATTTGCATAAAAGTGTTTTTAAAGCTCATTAAAAACCATTAAAATTTTTGAAAGTATGAAGAAATGCAGTTTTCATTAGTTTCTTGAATATTTCTCTGCTCCATCCTACTTTAAATTTGTCGCAAACAAATTAAAGTGCATTTAATTCCCCATAAACTGAAAAAGAATGTGTTATCTCACAAAGTATAGGAGATATTATCCTTCAGAAGTTATCTCTTTCTAAACAAGTTGGTGAAAACAAAATTACATTTTAGTTTTTGTGAAACAACATATTTCCTCTGTCCACTTTTAAACATTTTGCTAAACACTTAGTTTTTTCGTTTACGTTTAGATACTTTTTCCAATGACAAATTACAGTTTAAGCCCCGAAAGGACCGCCTTAGAATTATTTTTACTTAAATATAGGTTGCAAACCTGCAAATAAAAAAAAAGTTTATTCAGCAATCCCTCCAGCGATTTTTTTTTCTCCAAATCATCGTTAGGTACCACTGAAATTATTTCAGATGGAAATCGAGAGCTGTAAGTACTTTTGAGTTGAACTCAATCCAAGCCCACCGTGCACTATTTAACATAATTCCATCATACCTAATTGCCATTTTACCGAATCACTATTTTACATAAATTTTATTTTTCCGAATCGTCATTTAAAATAAATTCCATTTAGCAGAAAGATAGAGTCTTCATAAAAATAACGGCATTAAATTCACATCGGGCATTCAGAGTTTCTAACTTAAATTTCAAATTGGCAGATGTGAATTTCGCGCAAGTATTTTTTGACAAATCAAAATTCGGAAAGGTGAAAATTATGGCAAATATAGTAATTCAAAAATATAAAAATTACGGCAAATGGTAATTCGGAAGAATCAAAATGAAGAAAATTGACAAGTCGGAAAAATAAAAATTGTAGTAAATGGTTGTGCGGTAAAATATAGGTTGGGGAAAATAAAATTTGAGAAATATACATGGGCCTCCTCTTTTGTTATCTTTTATTTCGTATGTAGGACGACTTAGCATCGAAATTAGACAAATTGCCTATTTAGAATCCTCCTGATGGTTATGTTTGTTTTAGAACCTGGTACGGCGCCACGAAAGGTACAAGTCCGACCTCTTAGTTCCAGTACTATGGTGATTCAGTGGGATGAGCCAGAAACTCCAAATGGTCAAGTAACAGTAAGTACTAAGTAGTTTCAAACTTGTTGCATCACTTCAATTTAACTTCTAACCCTTGTCTACAACTTGTTCTGGAACTAAATTGGCCATCTAATTTTCTTGTTATCCTAGGGTTACAAGGTGTACTACACAACAGATCCAAATCAGCCAATGGCGTCATGGCAATCACAAATGGTAGATAATAACCAGCTGACGACCATTTCGGATCTAACACCTCACACAATTTACACCATCACGGTTCAGGCAATCACTAGTGTTGGACCTGGTCCTGTTAGTCCTCCGGTTCAAATAAAAACTCAACAAGGGGTACCAAGTCAGCCAGAAAATTTACAGGCAGTGGACATTGGGGAGACCAAAGTGACGCTCCAATGGGACAAGCCTGCTCATAGCGCCGAAAATATTCTCAGCTATGAGCTGTATTGGAACGATACTTATGCCAAGGTAAAATTATTATCTAAAATTAGTGAAAAGCACCACTTAATTGGGTGTATTTTCATGACTTTAAGTATAGGCGCAGGTCGTTGCCAAAAAGTTCTGAAGTTTGGACTATGACTTTTTTTTTAAATGGAACTTTAAAAAACCAACTGAAGTATTTTTTCCATTATTTCACAATCAAAATGAAACTCAAATACCAATTTTAAAGATCAAGAATGATCAAGGGTGGATCCAGAAAATGTTACGTGTGGTGCGATTGTGAATTTTCTTCAACAAATGTATGTTCCCCCAATGATTTGAAAGAACTTTTCAAATTTAATATAATAAGGCGATATAATTCCACTTTAATTACATTTTTAATTATATTGTTGACATCTATAAGAAACCTGAAAGCACATCCATATTTGGGGCCGTGCATAAATTGCGTTGTCTTTTGGTTGGGGGGAGGGGGCAACGATTTTTCTATACTGTCTTACATGGGAAACTTTTCAACATTTCTTTTTACAAATGAAAAAAGATATATTATCGTTTTTAAAAGGTTTGCACAATCTAAAACATGTATTTTTTGGTTTGTAAAAATAAGTTTCGAAATTTTTGTTTCGTAATTTTGCCCCAAAACTTAAGTCGGCTTAGATGGTTTTAGAAGAGAAGGCTTCAATTGATCTTTTTTAGTTTAAAAATTCAACTATTTAGTTACAAATTAGTAAAAACGAAAAAATATATATAAACTAAAAATTAATCAAATAAAGTTTGGTCTAACTTCACATCCATTGTTCAAACTATGTAGTTTAAAATGTATCTAGTTTGTTGAAAAATTGTCTTTTTTCGTAGAAAATTAATCTTCTTGGTTGAAAATTCAACTATTTTGTTGAAAGATCGTCTATTATTTTAAAAATTTATTTACTTTTTTTAGAATACATATTTTTTGGTAGAAAATGAATTTTTTGGTTAAAAATTAAACTATTGTATTTTTCTTTTCAAATTCATCTTTTTAGATCGAAAATTTAACTCCTTGGTTCAAAGTTAAACTACTTCATTAAAAATCCATTTTTTTAGTTGATGATTCATAATTTTAGTTGAAAATTCAACTATTTGGTTGAAAATTAACTTTTTTGTTGAAAATTCATATTCTTTGTTGAAAATTCATATTTTTCGTTGAAAATTCAACTGTTTGTTAAGAAATTCGTCTTTTGGGCTTGAAAATTCAACAATTTGATAGAAAATTCAACTGTTCTGTAGAAAGTTCATATTTTCGGGTTGAAAATTCAACAAATTGGTAGAAAATTCAACTATTTGGTTAAAATTCAACTGTTTTGCAGAAAAATCATGTCTTCGGGCTAAAACCCCTATTTTTTAAAATTGCAATATATAATTGAATAACAATGATTCTTTGTTTGTAAAAGTAGCTTTATATTTCTGTGTTTAACTATTTGGCTGAAAACGCGTTTTTATTGTTTGATATTGATTTATTTAACTGAAAATTCAATTATTTTTTTTTTGGTTGATAATTGATCTTTGTTAGATGAAAATTCAACTATTTGGTTGAGAATTGATGTATTTTTTTTTAAATCGTCTTTTTTTGTTGAAAATTAATCTTTTTGGTTGTTGAAAATGCAATGAATTTTAAGTATACGATAAAATAAAAAAAATTTGGAATTATTGTTCAAATTCATGAACTTAAAAGGACAAATTCAAGAAATGTTTAATTATGTTTACAGCATTATTTAATTAATCGATTATGGTAGTATATTTAAAAATATCTTATAATATAATTTTACGTTTTAAAAAATGCGAAATGGAAAACCAATATACTAAAAATTAATAGTAGCACAACTAGAAATTAAATATTCTTAATTTGCTATCTTAAAAAATGGATTTTTTAAATTCAAGATAGTCTTAGAAATCGCCCGGTATATATTTTTCATATTATTAAATTAAAAAAAAAAACAATTTTGCATAAAAGGTATAGAATCTCGTTGTCAAACATGATATTTTCTTTTATCCAAATGTATTTTTACAGTAAAATACAATACATTATTATGAATCACAAAAATCTGAATTTTGTTGTAAGAATGTATAAAATTACATATTGTGTAAAAATGTCCTAAAAACAGCCAAGAATTCTCATATTCTTGTATTTTATATTATATACCATTTTTTTCTATTTGGGTCCAAAATAACCCGAAGATATCCCAAAATCAAAAACAATAATAAATTTGAATGTGTACTTCTTAATAAAGGCTATTTTATGTTCTTTATTCCAATTTTAAATTTTACCTGATTAAGGATTACTGATTAGTACATCGAAATTAAATTGCAAACTCTCTAATGACTATTTTTTGGGGGTATTCAGGAAAAGCACCATCGTCGGATTCCCGTGACTGAGAACTACACCCTCACCGGATTGTATCCAAACACTTTGTACTACGTTTGGTTAGCAGCTCGCACCCAAAGGGGGGAGGGGGCAACAACTACTCCTTATCCTGTTCGGACAAAGCAGTATGGTAAGCAGAAAACAAAAAAAACGAAAAACAGTGAAAAAAGTTTATGCAGCAAGGAGTGCCAATGTGCGATGATCCTGATTTTCCATGATTTATAATCATCGATTATTTAGTAATCGATTTTTTTTTCTCTTCATGGAAAACCGAGGATCTCGACGGCACAGCAGGTAGGAGATGCCGTAGCGCTAGACGCTCCTGCTAGTAGAGTAAGCTATATTTGAGTAAAAAAAAACCTTCTTAAAGTCATTAACCGTGAAGATTAAATATGGACATTTTTTTAAAAAATAAAGAAGACTCAATTTGAATGGTCAACGAATCAGTTCGTTGAAACGTGTGGGAGAGTGAGAATGATTGCATGCACTGCAAAGGAAAAACCATTTTTGGATGCCACTTTATATATATATTTATATATACGTACATATCATACATATAACTTGCACTAAGCACTGCATCGATATATGTGTGTGCATTTTGGGCACCTTTTTTTTCATTCTAAATAATCTATAGTTTACGTTTGGTTCTGTCGTATGTTCGAGCGATTTTACCTGTTTTTCGCTCGAAAGTAATTTATTTTGACGAAACAGGGCCACAGCGTGACTCTCTAATCACGTGTTTTTTTTACTGTTCAAGGATGAATTCTTAAGTTTCACCTTTTGAAAAGCATTATTTCATTTCCTACAGCCACCTCTCATCGATCGACTTGATGAAACTGCTTCGAATTTAAATAGAGTCGTCATGTATGCGTTTTATTTTTGTATGCTATTTTCAATCTTGATATTTTACTAGATTTATCTCCTTCATGTTAGAATTTTTCGCACAGAACCAATTCATTTACTTGTGTTCTCTTTTATCTGAATTAACGGGGTTGCTACAAATCAGGGAATTCCAGAGAGTCAGGGAAAGTCAGGGAATGTTAGGGAAAACCTGACAGATTCAGGGAATTTTCGATAAACTGTAGTTGAAGTTAAATTGAATATTTTCTTGAAAATTCAACCATTTTTTTAAAGTCATTCTTTTTGGTTGAAAAATCGTCTTTTTGGGATGAGGATTCAACTATTTTGTTGAAAATTCTTATTTTTCGGTAACATTCATATTTTTTTTGAAATTCAACCACTTAGTTGAAAGTGGAACTACTTTGTTAAAACATACTTTTTTTGGGTTGATGATTCATCATTTTAGTTGAAAATCCTTTTGTTTTGTTCAAAATTTAACTATTTTGTTGAAAATTATGTTTTGTTGTTGAGAATTATTTTTTTCCTTAAAATTTAATTTTTGTTACTGAAAATTTATCTATTCCGTGTTTGGTTGAAAATTTATGTGGTTCAGTTGAAATTCATCGATTTGGTTGAAAATTTTTGTATTTAGTTGAAAATTCGTCTCTTATTGTAGAATATTAATCTTCT
>CAKNWT010322013.1:0-10425 GCA_932066315.1 Andricus coriarius
AGCATCATGTACGGCATTCGATTCAGTATATTTCTTATTTTCTTGAGATGTATAAGCGAGGCATAACCTCAAAGTGAAGTGTATCATTTGGAAGGAGAGTATAAGTGTAACCATTTACACACTTGAATATGTAATTGTTTATTAAAAATGAGTTATTTGGTGGTTCTGATTTTATCTTTCGTACATTTACTTTATCATTCTTTTATTACTAAGAAAATTTTTATATAATTCTATTTGTGGGAACTATAGCCAGTTATTATTTTAGAAGTGTATAAATTATTTGTTTTTGATGTGTTTAACTTGTTTAAAATCTTCTCTTTTATTCAAACTACCGCGAATTGTATTTATTGTAGAGAATATTTCCAGGATCAAAATAAGCCGTGTCAATGATAAATATGAAACCTAAAATTATAATTGTTATCTACAACGAATGATTCGAATATTTTAATTCGCACATTAGGGTTCCATCATTTATTTTTTTATCATTCTGGAAAACTCTATCTTCGTCGCCTTGAATGCCCTCTTCTAGACATTTTTCCAGTTAATATTTAAAGTGTCAACAGTCTTTAATCGTTTCTCACAAGAATTTCTTATCAAAATTTAATCATACGCTTTCTTAAATTCAGATCAACTTTACTTGAATTCATATATAAATTTTTGCTTAATTCAATTTCATCTCTGAATTTACATACCACTGTAAAAACAAAATATTATTTCAGGGCTATTTTCAGGTATTACAATAAAACTCAGAAAAAAAAGTCCCAAGTGAGATTAATAGCATTGAGAATAATAACCCGACTTTATTATATTCAAAAACAGGACACGAAAAAAATGATACCATTAAAAAGAGATCTCTAGTTTTACAGTGTTACAGAGTATTTATCAGTTTAATATATTACATTTCTATATGTTTAATGACATAGGAAATTGTGATGATAAACTTGTTAAATGGTAGAATTCTATCTTTATTGAATAAACTTCAATTTGAAGTACTTTTTTAAAAAGTAATTTAATATTCCTTTTCCCTGAATAAAATAAAAATGATTTGAAAAATATATAAAATATAACAATTACCAAGTCCAAAATATACTTTTTATCTTTAAATGTCATTAAATATGATTTAAAAGTAAATTTACAAGGAAAAATAAAATCGAAATAAGATAAAATAAACAATTACATATTCAAGCGTGTAAAAAAGATACACTTATATTTTTCTTCCAAATAATATACTTCACTTTGAGGTTATGCCTCGTGCACGTCTTGAGAAAATAAGAAATACACGCAGCCGGGTACAGAACTCTTGTACGGCAGACCGCGCCCACTGCCGTGTAACGAATCAGAGCAATCTACCGGATATCAACCTAGCGCCCGGCACCGGACATCTATACGCCTATTAAATACGGCCGAGGGTGGCGGTGGCTGTACTTTTAGGCCGATGCGAATTTTGATGGTTTCAAGAAAATAAAAAAGTTTGCTTATAATACCTGGTAAAATTTAAATAATGTTTTATTTGGTTTTAAGAGAATATTTAAAAATGATTCTGTAAAATTTCGAAAAATAATGTAGAAAATTTTAAAGCAAAAAGTCGATTTCATAAAATTAAATAAAAAATCGATTTTCAAAGATTTCCAAACAAACTTTAGAATCTTTTTCAGAATTAAAGGTTTCAAGAGAATGACAAACTTTTCCAAATAAAATTGAACAAGATTTCAAAACATTTCGAAAACATTCCAAAATTGTCAGAAAAGTTTGTGGAAGGTTTTAAGGCAATTTTTCATTTTGCAGAATTAAACATTTATTTTTAGGAAAAATGCTACTCATTTTAAAACATATATTAAAAAGTTTTGAAAAAATTTCAAAAATAATTAAAAACCTCGAACGATTTCAAGAAATTTAAAACAAAATGTACATTTTGGAAGATTTTGAAAACAGGTTTTTAAGAATTTGGAAAGATTTCGAGAAAATAAGAAAGTTATGTTAAAATTCCTGGGAAAATTTGAACAATATTTAATTTTGAAAAAATAAGTTTAAGGCAAATTTTTCATTTTACAGAATTTTGAAAACAAATTGACGAAAACTTCTACTTATTTAAAAAGAATTGAGAAGTCTTGAAAAAATTTCAAAAATAGTTTAAAACCTGGAACGATTTAAAGAAATTTAAAACAAAATGTAGATTTTGGAAGATTTTGAAAGAAGGTTTTTAAGAAGTTTAAAAGATTTCAAGAGAATAAAAAAGTTATGTCAAAATTCCTGAGAAATTTGAACGCTATTTAATTTTGAAAAATTAATTTCAAGGCATTTTTTTCTTTTTACAGAATTTTGGAAAAAAAAATTAGGAAAAATACTACTTATTTAAAAAGATATTGAGAAGTTTTGAAAAAATTTCAATAACAATTTAAAAACTGAAACGATTTCAAGGAATTTAAAACAAAATGTAGATTTTGGAAGATCTTGAAAAAAGGTTTTTAAGAATTTTGAAAGATTTTAGTCATTTTGCAGGATTACATTTTTTTTAGGAAAAATGCTACTCAATTAGAAGATATTGAAAAGTTTTGAAAACATTCCAAAAATAATTTAAAACCTGGAACGATTTCAAGGAATTTAAATAAAATGTAGATTTTGGAAGATTTTGAAAAAAGGTTTTTAAGAATTTTAAAAGATTTCAGGTTATTTTGCAGAATTAAAAATTTGTTTACGAAAAATGCTACTCATTTGATTGACAGAACTTTACGAGATTTCATGAATAACGGCTTGCCATTTGGCGGGAAAAAATGCTGTTAGGAGGAGATTTTAGGCAATTATTACCTGTGAAAGTCGGTGCTACACGAAGTGAATTGGTAAATTCATCTATCAAGTTCAGTGCATTATGGAAACATTTTCCCGTGTTTTCATTAACTGAAAATATGCGAACTTTACCAGGGGAAGCAGAATTTGCTAAGTATCTGTTGCCTGTTGGAAATGGTAGTTTCAATGACAATGATAATAATCTTTTAGCACCAGAACAATGTGTAGCTCCTAGAACTGACGATATAGTAGAAATCATGTTTAAAGAAACAATTATTAATTGTAGATATGAAGATCTAGCTAAGATGACCGTATTGTATGCACGTAACGTCGATGTTAAAAAAATCAATTGCAGAGTTGACAAAACAGTCGACAAAACAGAATGGATTTACACAAGTATAGATTGTACGGAAAATTGCTATAATGGAGATATTACTAATGTGATACTGCCGGAATTTCTGAATACTTTGAACCCTCCTAATTTTTTACCGCATGAATTACGGTTAAGAAATAATTCGATTGTAATGCTCATACCAAATTTAAGTATTAATGAAGGTTTATGCAACGGAACGCGATTACAAATACTTGAACTTGCTAATAATTTTTGAAGATGTCGTATCTTAACAGGGGATAAAGCAAGAAATATTGTGTTCATGCATCGCATTTCATTATATTGTGACGACGTTTACCCTTTCGCTTTTAGGCGGCGGCAATTTCCAATCAAATTAGCATTTGCGATGACAATTAATAGAAGCCAAGGACAAACTTTCGAAAAAATTGGAGTAGATCTTCGTAAAGATGTATTCAATCATAGACAATTGTACGTGGCATTTTCTCGAGTTAGATCTTGGAAATCTTTACGTATTTTTATGGGAGAACAACGCCCGAATGAAATGATTAAAAATTCTGTATACACAGAATTATTTGACTAAAATAATTAGTTTACTTTTTAAACAATCAATAAAAAATGTTTTCAAAACATCTTGAGGTCACAGGATACTTTACTATACAACAATTTAGATTACGTGGGTTTTTATTTACAATCTACAATTTCAAACAAAAATATTATTGCCCAGATGTGAAGAACATGAACACGGACGTCTGACAACCATTATTTTTTTGTAAAATTTTTCACAAAAACCTGAGTAAAGTAATTTGCTCTTACGACAAAGTTTCACATGCCCTCGAATTCTTTGCAGCAAAATAAATTTTCAAATACGAAACACGCGCGCTCAAGCGCGCGATCGGCCTCGTACAAGTAAATACAGAATATGCATAAATAAATCATTTAAAAAAAACTGGGAAATATAAAAGGGATTAGGTTCTATGGCATTCTGTTCTTGGACTCCTAACCCTCCGTTAGATGCAACCCTAAAACTTCCTAGTTTAGACTCAATGTGCCTGACAGACCATCTGTATTCACTCGAGAAGCACATCAGAAATAATTGTTATAGAAAGTTATCTTAAGGTTTTTGGGGTCGCTGATTACGACTCTGATGTTAAAATTGCAAAATTCAAAACAGTGGATCCAATATGGCGACAATTGAAAGACATAATCGCAGAATGAGCGATTTTTTTTAACTCGTCTGAAACTTGATGTAAGGAGGGTTTTGGGGTCGCTCATTGCGATTCTGACGTTAGAATTACAAAACTTAAAATGGTGGGTCCAATATGGCGACCATTATAATCTAAATTCGCGTTTTTTCGTTGTTCATAAACACTGTCCGCCATATTGCATCCGCCATTATGTTTTTTGTAAAAATGGCGACAAATATGTTATCATCGACTCATGATGCTATATTGCATCCGCCATTTTTTTTGGTGGAATCGACATTAAATTCGTTATCGGCAACCCTACCGATAGAAAATCTCAGAATATTCTCAGACCAAAAAGTCTGGCCTGTTTCAGGCTCTCTGCAGACTCGATTTGAATGTTATTTGCTTGTTATTTATGACCGAATTCTTAATTCAATTTCGAAAAGCACATTGTAAAATTTAAAGCCTTCAGGCGATTTAAACGAGCTACCTGGACCTTTAAAAATATCTACCTGAGTGCCTGCGGAGAATCTTTTCTGAAGCTTCTCAGAGCCTGAGAATCTTTAGTGAATATTCTGAGATTTCTATCGGTAGGGAACCCAAAAACCCCCTGAGAGTAACATTTAAAGATAACATTATGAAAGCTTCTCTTTTTGCTAATTTGTTGGCGACTTGGTCCGCTCGGGTGCAGGGAACCTGGCAGGTTTGAAGGATCATAGTCACATTTTACGTAGTCTGCCATAAAACTGATTAGAGGTTTTCGAAAGAGCTCATATTGATTAACGAATACTAAGAAGGTCAAGCCCGTGTGAGCTCTTTAGTAGGAGAGATGAGCGAAAACAGCTTGAGGTGGCCTGTCAAGCTGGTTGCGTCTAACGGAGGGCTAAT
Source organism: Andricus coriarius (assembly GCA_932066315.1). Lineage (NCBI taxonomy): Eukaryota > Metazoa > Arthropoda > Insecta > Hymenoptera > Cynipidae > Andricus > Andricus coriarius. The sequence goes on from CAKNWT010322013.1 coordinate 5,209, forward strand.
AAAAGGATTATCCTTCGAAACCAAGGTCTGACGATTTCTGAACATTTTCTCATAAATTCTGACTTCTTGAAGATTTCTGTCAAGAAAAGTAATAAAAGTGGTCAGAAACAGTCTTCTAATGTAAGTTCCTACATAGTTCCTGATAGGGCCGCATAAGATTCCGTCGGGCAAATAATTCAACTTTCTATTTCCGATGTTCGCGTTAAAGCCGGATAGATTCAGATAGAAATCCGTTTGTAGACTTGAACGAAAACAGGCATCTAATGTAAGTTCCGACCTAGTTCCAGATATGGCCGCATAAGATTCCGTCGGAAAAATAATTCGGTTTTCTTCTTCCGATGTTCGCTTCAAAGCCGAATAGATACAGATAGAAAACCATTTTTGACTTAAGCGAAAACAGTCTTCTGATGTAAGTTCCGACAAAGTTCCGCATAGGGCCAGCTAAAATGCTATTTTCCATATGTAATCCAGATTCAAATCCGGATACAGTCCGGCTTTGTATCTGACTCTATCGGATCCTATCCGTCATTTTGAGTAGGGATGAACCCTCAGTTTAGCTAAAAAAGTGAAAAATGCCAGTTTCCTGACATTTATGTGATGTACTGTTCGAAAGAATGGTTTGAGACAAAAAATCTGTTATTAAAAAATGTTCCTTGCAAAAAAATGAAAAATCTTTATTATATTTATTTTTTAGTAGAGCCCATAGTTCAAAAGAGAAAATGAAAAAATACATTATCTATCTTGAATCGCCTTGAGCGGGATCTAAGATACTTTTTTTCGCAAAATAAAGAATGCGGGAAATTTTTTTGTCATTTGAAGAAAAATCTCAATGGGTAAGACCCAATGAATTTATGTAATCCCACGGGGGTAAAGCCAGCATAGGAACTTCCGGCAGAAGTCAGATTTGCTATCTGACTTCCGGCCCAGTTCGATCGTGAAATCTTAGCGATAGTTTTTTAATTAACTCGAAAAGAATTACCTGTAAAATCAAGTGCCTTATACCAGGTCTCACGACTTTAGAATTTGCCAGGCCGGTTGTGAAGAATGTAACATAACCTCTAAATTGGGTCGTGTTACTGTTTTATTAGGGGCCTTTTTCCTACGAGAACCTTCATGATACTTCTTCAAATCTACGACAAAATAAAAAATAATCATACAGTGATTTGTGTCGAATAAAAACCCATGCTCAGAATCTTTGTTTATTGTTTTTAAAATACTTTTTATCGAATTCCATTTACCAATGATGTTGTCAATAATTTGTATTGCTAATTATTGATGTCATTGTTTAATTCAATTGTTACATGTAATGATATCAATAAACGGTATTAAAAATTATAAACATTATTAAGTCCAATATTTCAAATTTGAATATCCCGCCCGCACGGCCGCTCGCGATTATAGTTCCCCCAGTTCTCACATGAGCACACGTGTCGCTCCATAAGCGGCCATATTGGAAATATTTGTTTCCAATTTTTATCACGAGGCTTCAGCGGGGCGCACACACCCAGTCAGAATGGTGACGTCGATCAGACGTCGAATCGACGTCGTAACCGTCGTATGATGGTCGAGTCGAAATTACCGTCGAAAAATTAGTCGGTTTCGACTATGTTTTTTATGCTCCAGAGATACTTTATAAATTATCATTTACTGCAATGTAAGTGATTTTATCAAAAATTGTTGCAATTAACAGGGTTTAAAAAATCAACGTCGAAGTGACGTCGATTCGACGTCATTTAGTCCTCTTGCAGGCAAATTTTATATTCTATAATCTGATGCCTGCATGCGCGCGATGTTATGAAACCTGCGCTAATATCTGAACTATTTTATGACGAAACCTAACCTTTTTTTTCACATTTTCACTCATCCAAATCCAGCCTAACGTGGATGTGACGTTTTCCTATAGTGGCTCAATGCAATTAATATTTATTAAAGAATTATTTATTGTTGAATCAAATGAAAATTATTTACTTTTAATAACCAAAATAATGAATTAATTATTTTTCCTGGGTAGAAAATATTTCAATATAAATGTTTCTCATTTAAAGTTACATTTATATTCAAAGTTCTTTTAGAATAATTCAATTTATTTTTGAAATTAATGTTTCGCTGAGCATGAACACAACGATGGTATATTTCCAAGTATATTTCGTGAATAAAAATTCTAATTTTATCATTATTACTCCCAAGTGCTGATTGCCAAAGCTGAAAATACTCTGTGTGTGAATTGGCCAAGTTCTGGACAGCGGCCTTTGTCGGATTTTCAAATTTACCTGCCTTCAGCCGAAGCGTGGCCCAGTATCTGCACTATACTAAGCCGATTGTCACATTTATTACGGCATCCCGTTTCGCAAGTAGTACTGGCTAACGGCTCTCTCCACGATCGGCGCAGTACTATGCCGATAGTATAAATATTTCAATATTTTTAAAAATACGTATAAAAATATGTTTCATGTGTTCTAAAATGTATGAGAACTATAAATACAACTGTCGCGAATACAACATTTTTCCTGTTTTTTTTTTCTTTTAAGAAAAAAATTCTAAGTTCCATCTTTATGCAAAATTGTAAATGTTCAGAAAAAATTACATTTTATGTCAATCTTAAACGTTGTAAAATGTTCTAAAACACCTAAAAACCAAACCTTACACGAAAGTTTAAAAAAATTTGTTATTAAAAAATTACATTTCCTGTCATTGTAGAAAGTTGTAAAGTAGTCTAAAACCGCGAGAAAACGAAATATTACATGAAAAAAAATTGTAATCGATATAAATTATTTATTTAAAAATTATTTTATTGATTTTTCATTTAACAGTTCGTATATTTTACATGTACATAACATCGTATAATAATAAATATTTAATTAGAAAAAGAGTGTTAAAAATTTGGTGTTTTAACTTTCTTGAGCTGTACCTTATGAAGATGGCTTTTTCATCGAGTTTCAACTCGTAGGTTTAGCGCAATGGTCAAGACTCGCGACTGCTAGGCGATAGATTCAGGTATAGATGTAGGTTCGATACCCCGTAGCGTTAGAAATTTTATTTGTAATATAATCTCATGTCATCATTAAAAAGGTGTCGTTCAACTTATTCATAGTTTTCATAACTACTGCACTACTTTTTGTACCGTCGAAATTATATTAAATTAGACGTCGAAAGGATTAATAATTCGACGTCAATACGACGTCGAATTGGGAGACATAATATCGTCGAATCGACGAAAATATCGATGATTTTTCGACATCAAAAAACGACGTTGATTCGACGTCTAATCGACCATCCATTTCTGACTGGGCACATTTGCACAACGAATAAGCACAAGGCACGACGCACAAGAGAACACGCTTCAACGCTAGAGTTTTGAGTCAGGTAAATTATCCTGGTAACGTACGGTAATATTGGTAAGTTATCGGGTAACTCACCTGACGTTCGTTCTCGGTGAGAATTCATGAGAATTTATTTTTTTCTCCTTCCAAACTTCCGTGAAGCGCATTTCTGGTAACGACAACTTTGCTTTCATTATCCATTTGCTTTTCCAATATTTTTTATGAAGTGCAACAAAGACAGATTTCGAAAAAAGATAGAAACTGGTATTATTGTATTCAGCTGTTTCTCTAAAAGCGTAGAGGTGCTAAGAACACCTTATCACTTCAAAAATATCACATTATTTATAGTTTAAATAAAAAACTTAACTGAATGTTACACGTGTGAACACTTTTTGAAATAAATAATTATTGCTTATTTGATTTTATCGTTTTAATTATTTATATTTATTCAAATGTAATCATTTTATTTTTTGAAGTTTTTGCAGTATTGCAAGACATACCGAGTGTTCTGAAAATTTTCTAAATTTATTATTTAATGAATGTAAATAAGTTTTCGGTTCCAAAGGTCGACATAATAAAAAACAAGTGGAAATTCAGTTAAAAAGTGGCTACGTTTCGGACTCAGTGTGGTCCCTTTTCAAGCCTGTAGTAAATAATAATTTATTGTAAAAATTATTATAAAAAATTCACAATAGTCATATAAATAATAAATAGTATTCAAAAAATATAGAAACAACATGAAAAAAACATGTAAAAGTCTGAGTGAAAAAGTGAATAAATAAATCATCACGATGTCAATTAGCACATCTTCAGAAATAGTCAGACTCGTCAGGAATGGTCAGGATGTTCAGGAATCGTCAGAACTTCTGGCCATTTGTGACGATTCCTGACTTTTTTTTAGTAGGGTAATGTGCACAGGATTTCTTCTACCACATAAAAAGAATATTCTCCAAAACAATTTTCCTACCTACTTTATTGAAATTTTAATTTCTGAAAATAAGACTATAAAAAACGTGTCATTTTTTGTGCATTTCGAAATTCAAGATTTGTTTCTGTCTCAAGTCGGATTCGGAAATTATTTTCTTCTTTCACCCTCGACTTCCTTCTAGCCACTGGTCATAGTAGTAAATTGTTGCGAATTTCGAAAACTATCAATTTATATCACTTCATAAGCTTGAAAATACTTAAAAACTGTCCACAAAGATATAAAAAATTCCCAAAACACCGCGAGGACGCGAAGGAAAATTTGTTATATTTTAGGATATTTCTCGTCAGAGAAAACAAACACCGGTCACCACCTAAATTGCAGCTTTGATTGAAAACAATTAGGCACATTAGGAATGTAAACATAAGCTCTATACACAATAGAAAATAATTGAAATCGATTAACAAATCCCTGGCGGACCGAATGAACAGAACGGATAAGCTACAGCGTATTCTTAAAGTATCCACATCGTATCCTCTCCGTATCATGGAAGAAAAACTCATTAAAAAAGGAAGATGAACATTTAACTTGTTGAAATTCGGATTCTACGTGAAATTTTGCGTTAGAAGGTCACAGAGTAATTGCAATAGTTTTTCTTCCACCGATAAAAACTTTAAAAAAATATAATACCCATCGACAACGTGGGTTCCCAGGTGGAAATTTACAACTGGCTTGGTACCGCGCCAGTACCGCCGGTCAGATATCGGTGCTGGCGTGGTACTGGTGTATTACCGCATGGTTACGGCTGGGTACGGGCATTAGTACGAAATGTCACTCGGCTGGGAGTTGTCTGTCGATACTGGGGCGGTACTGGAAATTGTATTATGCCTGTACCTAAAGTTTGCACTGCCGCGGTACTGGAAATGACATTACGCCTGTACTGCAAGTCTGTACTGGCGCGGTACTGGCATT
>CAKNWT010322018.1:0-19541 GCA_932066315.1 Andricus coriarius
AGCGGGCACTGCAATGTATCTGTAGAAAGACATCCTTCTGTTAAGATTCCTAGGCTTGGGGCAAGTTGTTGATGTATCATGCCAGCCACATCATTATGTTTGTGCGTATATTCTCTCTGAGCCATTAGGCGACAACCGTTAATAATGTGCTCGATGGATTCGCTGGTATCTCGCTATAATCGGCCCCGGTAAACTACGTCCTGATGTAACACGTGTTTGCGATCATTTCTGGTGCTGACAACCATGATCTGAAACGCAATGACGAATCCTTCCGTTTCTGGAAACATGACGCCCTTTTTCAGCTAAATATTGGAAGCCTTACTATCCACTTCATATTGATCTAACGTTTTGAGGTGTTCGCCGTAGATGGCTATTTTTCTGCATTGCGTTTCTATTTCCTCTATGCTTTCTGTCCTGATAGTTTGGTGTCCTCTGAGGACAAATTCATGGGCGTATAATGGACACCCGCTTCACAGATGGTGTTGTAAAGCGCAACATCTCATTTGCTGTTAAAATAGATTCGCAACTGTATCACTTGTGACTTACACAGTTGCTAGACATAGAACATAGGCCCTGATCATATTGATCTTCTCCAACCCATAATGAGGCTTGCAGTCGATCTTCTTGAGACTCTCGACCACTCCTGGCTCTTCAATTATTACAAGTTATGTAGCTTGACTAATCGCCTTGACATCGATAACCTTCCATCCTCTCGTTTTCATGGTTGGATTGGTTTTTTTTCATGTGTCAGTCCCAAGATCTGAGCTGTCAAATTGGACCATACAGTTCTTGCAAGGGTAAACGGCGTGCATTTTTTTTAATCCACGCGCGAAGTTCAGGTGCTACACACCCCATCTATATGACAAGGTCCCCTTAAGTACTGCTATTGGCTTTACGAATACAGTAGAAATCCAAGCCAGCAGCTTTACTGGCCTCAGGAGGTCTTTGCTGTTGACCACTTTAATCTTAGCTCCCGCCCAGAGTTGCACTCCATCGATTTTCTTCTCTAATGTCGCTTCAATTGCCTTGACCTAGTCGTTATCGAGTTTCGTTATTGGGAACCTTTCGGGGTCTAGGGAAACTTTTAGGTGACTTTGGAAGGTCTTACCGTAAGAGACTGTTGGACCTCTCAGCCGCATCTTCTTCTGTTCCCTAATTTCATTCAGTGAGCTGCTATCATAATGGGGCCTCTTTGGAGTCACTATTTGGCTGGTTCTTGAGCCTGGTTGATTTAACAATTGGCGTCTCAAGTTCTTCCTAGCAGCTCCCGACAATTTACCTCATCGCGATTTTACTGTTTGGTTTGCCCCCCGGCATTAGTATCACCAGGGCTACTCTCAGATGGTTCCCCACGTATAGATTCCGAAGTATGCTCTAAGGATCTTTCGGTAATTTCCATCTCTACAGGGTAAGATGCTTTTTCTAGAGTGGTCGTTGCCGACTCACTCTGTGTGTTTTTTAAACATTTTATATAAGAACTTATTTTATTTACACGAGTAGCTAGGAAAATAAATGGTCCGCCTCTGCAGGGCCTCGCGTGGAAGGGTAAGACTGATTACTCGGAGATGTTGTCCGGTGTACCCGAGAGGCCGTTAGGACATCTTCATACCTCTAAGTGCCAAAGTGCCATGGGCTCGGACACTCTACACCCATGGCTTAGGGCAGGCCAGCCCAGATTGGGGAAAAAGACTCAATGACCACATGTTCGAGTTCCACCACCACTTCGCTCTTCTCGTGTCCAGAGGCTTGGGGGGTGGTCGCTTTCGTGAAGCTGAATGAGTAGAGGTCGGTGGTGGTGTTAAAATCCCATCTGGCAAATGATTCTTTTTCCCCAATCTGAGCAGGCCTGGCTTAGGGGGTGGCCACATTGATTGAGACACTCAATAAATATTCGTTCATAGGCCACCACATCAACGGAGGGCTGTTTCTTAGTCGCTATGCGGGCCGTAGGTCATTCCCGTCCCGATGCCAAAGTCAGTCAAGTTATTTCAAGCTCACACTTATATAAGTAAACCTTTAAAATTATTTGCATACTACTTGATAATTCATTTTTTCAAATAAAAAAAATTGTTTTATATAATCTATTTTTTATCAGAACAATTTATTATTTGAAATTTTGTATACGCTGCTTTACTTGGTATTTTCAGAGCAGTTCAAAATGAAAATCTATGGCAAAAAATGATGACGGAAATTGTTTATGTATGTTTTGAATTGAGTGACATTGTATCTGAAATCGTAAATAATTCTTCACCCGAGGGCCACTTACCAATGGATCTCAATATTCAAAATAACCATTGTTTAAATAATGTTCATACATCGTCAGTAACTTCTCAAATGGTACTTCTTTGCTCTTGGCGGACAATCAAAGAAACGAGTCTTTTATTTGGTTATCTTACTTCAAAATGTCCACTGTATATAACTGAATCCTGTCTCGGACTGCTTTCGAAAGACCAGGTAGTTTTATATATTACGTATGTTCTTTTCAGGATAGATTTTGTATTTCGACTAATCATATTTATATAATTATTATTGTTTTTAAGGTAATAATAATTGGAGAACATTTCGTGACTTTGCTGTGTGAAACAAAACACAGAGGTGCCTTTGAACAAGCATATCTAGGGTTTGAACTAATGTGCAAACAGTTGTGGCGATCAAAAGAAGAAGAGCTACGGCAACTGCCTCTAGTTTGGTTGCATTACTTATTTTTAGATATTTCTGGATTAAAAAATGGAAATTTTAAATTATGCTCCACAAGAAGAAGTGCTGGTGTGCCATTTATGGTTCAAGTATGTTATTTATTATCATTACCTTGGTCGACAAAAGTAGACGTATCTTATGGGATGGCACACCTGATTGCCGAAGTAATTTTTCGCGCTGAATTAGAATTTAAATCTGACCTATTATCCATGAAAAGTAACCACTAAATAATACCTAATTGCGTACACAATTTAATATTTATTTAGAGAAAAATTAATAGGGGAGAGTCGTGTAGTACCGGCCGCATAAGCTTTTTCGTTAATAACTTTACTGATAACCCAAAAGTTCATCTCTGTATCCAAACAAAAATCAAAAGTTATCTAAAAATATACGTGGCTTCGGAAATATTTCATGACATGATTTGTCTAAATTTAATGAGATAGAAATCTTATTTTTTATGGACGAAATCTCGCAAAATCTTCGTAAAATAGATTTTCGTTTAAGCCGATGCAAGATGTATGAATCAATATTTGTGACCGTCCGCGAAAAAGGGACCTAATGCGGAAAAAATAGATTTTTAGTTTGTTATACCTATCGATATTTTTTTATTTGCTCGTTCATAATAAAAAAATATTATTTCTATACCTAAAAAATTCGAATTGTTTTTCAACTGCAAAGTGAGGGCCTCCTATGGAGTTCCTGTGTTGGACCGCCTTTTCAATCGCTCCTCCTGTAAAACGAAGCTACCGCGCGTTAGGTACCTTTCTTCGCGGACAGTCACATTTGTAAATTAGTATATTTGGGACAATAATCAAAGAAATAATGTGGACTTATCACAGTAGAGTGTACCATTTATTAAAAACATGTGTGGTCGGGGCTACCCGCTGGCCAGTGCTACCCGACTTTCTCATACTCTTCATAATGACTAACCTTTACATTGATCGTAGAATAAACTACGTTTCAATGAAAAAGTGGAAACAATTATTCAAACAAATTGACATTGTTAAAATATTTGTAAATTAGTTAATAAACGTATAAAAACATGTCACTAGTCGAATAACTACAACTGTCGGGTGTTTAAGGATATTTTTGGGATATCACAAGGGGATGGGGGTCAAAATTTAAATTATCCTCGCACTAATTATTTGTTGAAACTCTTCAAAATTAAGGCTAATCTTCAGCATCTTTATTTTCAAACTCTATTAAGAAAAAAAAATTTATCAGTTATAATTTCGGACAACCCTAGTATATGAGCGTTTACACGAAAAGTGTCATTTTCGGCTAAAAAGTTTAAAATTAAGTTTGGAGCACATCTTTCAAACTTTTTTCACACATTGTATATATTTTTTTAATTAAATAAATTTTTTTATAACGAAATAAATGAAGAACAGAAGATCATTTTGAGCTCGTTTTTCATGGTTTTATATTCAGGATATTGCCCATTTTAGTGTGAGCATGTAATATTTTTTTTTTATATAAATACCTCTTAATTTTTGAGGCACAAAATTTTCGTTACGGGGACGTTTCTCGGACGCCGAAATACATCAAAGTGAGTAAAAAAATGTGGAGGGTACATCTTAGCCTTTAATTGGAAATAACTTGAGCGGCAACTGCAATATTGACTTAAGGGCCCTGGAAATCGAGTGTAAATCTCAAAAATAGGATTCAGGCCAAACGGTGAAGCCATTTTGTCTAATTTTTCGTATATGTACTCTAAAAAGTATAGAGACTCTCGGGAAAGTTTTACTTTTTCAAACAATTTTATTTTCCATGCAAAAATTAAAAGAAACAAATTGCTGCGCCCTGCTTCGCTGAATAGTATAGCACATTACTTCAATAATGCTATCGACGAAAATTTATTTCTTTTAATTTTTTCATGAAAAATATAATTTTTTTCGTAAATGTAAAACTTTACTGAGAGCCTCTATACTCTTTAGAGTATGTATACAAAAAATTAGACAGAACGGCCTTACCGTTTGGCCTGAATCCTATTTTTGCGATTTACACTCGATCTCAAGGGCCCTTAACCCCTTCACAGTCAGGCGAAACAGAACATGTGCCAAAACTTTTTCGAGAAAAAACACTTCAGAATCAAGTGATAGTTACAGGGTCAATGTTTTTGGGTAGCTGAATCCAAATCTGAAGTTGGATTAAAAAAATTCAAAATGGCGGACATGAAATAGTACACATGTTTTTATCTGGATAAAATTGGTGATACTTAGGTTTTTGGGGTCGCTGACTCGATATTTCGTGATGGATTTGCGAAATTCAAAATCGCGGATCCAATATGGCGGACATTAAAATATACAAATGTTTCAATCTGGATTAAATTGGTGGTAAATAGGCTTCTGGGGTTGCTTATTTCAAATCTGATGTTGGATTTTTGAAATTCAAAATGGCGGATCCAATATGCGGACCTGAATTATTAAAAATGTTCGGACCTTGATAAAATTGGCGACACTTAGATTTTTGGGGTCGCTGAATCAAAATATGGTGTTGGATTTGCAAAATTCAAAATTGCGGATCCAATATGGCGGACCGAAATGACTAAAAATGTTTAGAATAGGAAAAGAAGGTTTAAAAAAATTGGAGAAGGAGAATGTGGTTATTTGATACGCTGTTACGGCCGCTATTGGGTTATGGTGCAGAGATATGGGTATGGAAAGAATGGAAAGAGTTTACAAGAAAGGTATATAAGCTTGACGCTAGGGATAGACTGGATGACGCCGGGACAAATGGAGGCGGCCAGAGGAGCGAATGACAAAGAATGAAAGAAGGGATGTAAAAAAACGACAAAATAGTGTGAAAGAAAAAGGAAACGGAAGTCGCTTAGATTAGAAGCGTAACGATTTGTTAGTGGTGGTTATGTAATTGCATGAGTATTTTAAGATGAGGTTTTCTTCTTGCTCTCTCTCTCTCTCTCGCTTGCACTTTCGCTTTCGATCCCTCGTTCACTCGTTCGCTAATACTTACCAAATTGCGCTATTGTGAAAAATAGAAATAAGGATCTAGATATAAGATTTTCTGTAAATAGTTGTATATAACTGTAAACCCTTTGAGGACACGTTATGGATAAACAAGAACTTGATCGCCTTGTTCTTATTTACGTTTTGGGGGTCTTTGAAATGAAATCTGAGGTTGGGTTTTCAAATTCCGCTTTGTGTCGTACCTTGCTTTCAAAAGTAACATCAGCGAATAACCGCCACATCCTTGTTTCGTGACTCTGGATTCGGTTGAGAGCGGCGATTTATAAGAACTACTCACTCTGTAACATACCCTAATACTGTCATTTTTATAATATCTTTACTTAAAATTTGTTATGCCATGTTGGATATATTACATTTTTAGTTTAACAACTTCAAAAACATAAATATGCATAATCCGATAATGTTCTAAACATTTTTGATAATTATGCTCCGCCATATTAGATGCGCCATGTTGAATTTCGAAAATTCCACACCTGATTTCAATTCAGGGAAGCCAAAAAAATAAGTATCACAAATCTTATCTAGGTATTCTTAATAATTCTTGTCCACCATATTGAATCCGAAGTTTTGAATTTTTTAAATCCAACATCAGATATGAAATCGGCGACCCCAAAAACCTAAGTATCATCAATTTTACCAAGACCCGAACATTTTTAATAATTCATGTCCGCCATATTGGACCCGCCATTTGGAATTTAAAAAACCCAATATCAGATTTGAAATCAGCGACCCCAAAGACCTAAGTATCACCAATTTGACCAAGGTCCAAACATTTTAAATAATGTATGTCCGCCATTTTGAATTTTGAAAATACAACATCAGATTTGAAATAAGCGAACTGAAAATCCCTAATATATTCAAGCATAATTAAATCGGATCATGTTAAATAATTTTCTTTTCAAATGCCCACATATGTGTCATGATGCAAAAGTTGTACGACTTTTTTTTTGCCCATATACGTGTCACTGACAGTGAAGGTGTTAATGCACAGTAAACTTCTTCGTCCCAACATACTATTCGATTTCCGTAACCATAGAAAAATGTGCTTCAACAAATCTTTTATTAAAGAACGATCACGGAGAGGACATTTTTTCGACAAAATCGAAATTTTCGCCATTTTGATATGTGATACTGCGACAATTTTAGTAGCCTGATTTTCTTGAATTCTTAAACATTGCGCAGAAAATCTGTGAGCATGCAAATCATTGAATTTGTAACTCGTGACAAATATTATATGTTTTATTCCTATTTCAGGGAGTCTTCTTTATAAATTTGCATGCACTATAACTTGTATTTTAGGTGTAAGTTTACCTATAAAATCATTGTGACAGAAAAATGACACTTTACCTGGAAACGTCCATGCAGAGTTATATGCATATTAATTTTCAATTTCCTATAGGCAATTGTATCTACGGCACTCCAGAAGAACGATAATTCCAATATTTCCGTCTTTCATTCAGTGATGGGAATTTTACTTGGATTCTCCCAGCTAATAGACTCTGACACTTTGTTTTATGACATACAATGTATAATGTACAACAAGACAATATTTGGTCAATTTGATGGAGTGTGCAACATCTCATGCAGTGGATACCAAATGATTTTAAAAGATATGAAGCATGATATTAACTTAACGGAAATCAAGACACATACGTTGAACATATTGAGAGCTCTTTTTAAACATTTTCTTCTTGGAGATATAGTTCAAGAGTACATTTCTGATGGTTTCAAAGTAGCTATGAGAAGCTATGATGGAAAGTCTTGGGCGGCAAGTATTTTTTGGTATAAATGTTTGGCATGACGACTTACCTACTAGATATAGAGTATATTAGGACAGATGCACCGGCTACGTGGGACTAAATAAATTTTGTTTATTCGGAACTAAGGATAAATTATATAGTTTTATATTCATGAATACCCAATGATTAAATATGTTGTTGTTGAAATTCCAAGACAATATTTATATATTTTTGCTTGTGTCACATCTACTAAATCTGATTGTTAAGCAAATGATAATGTACATAAATTGTTGTTAATCAATTCTGTTCTGTATGATGACACTTCGTACACAAAAAATAATTTCGTTTCGGCAAATATTTGCTGAAGTGAGTGGGGCTGGGTGGGCAGTTTTTCACTTTTGATGGCAAGCCTCGTAACCAAACGTATGGAAATTTTTTCCTTTTGCACAAAACAAAATTTTACTTCATATGCTTATGACAGACTTTTTCACGATCTTTCAAATGGTTATATTCATTTTTGAAAAATGTCCCAATTTAATCTCCATGTTCAACAAATAAAAATTAATTGGACTTTTATGCAGATTTGGACCCATTTGATTTTTTTAAAATAGTCAAGTTAAAAAGCCGATATTTTTTTCTATAAAAATGCCCAGTACCAGGTTGGCTTTTTGTTTGTTCTCGAGTAATTGGAACACACACTTATAATAATTTCTTGTGTTAGATAATATCATACGCTGTTAGTGTAACTGCTCTCTGAATTTACAGGGCTGTGACTGTAATGGTTAAGTTGAAAGTTACCACTGGAACTCGTTCACATGTCCAAAAGAAGGCTTCTGCTATGTAAGCTGAATGAGTTATATGCACAATTTACATTAGAACATGCAGGCCTGAAGATAAGTATAGTCGAACTTGGATTTGAGCCAGAGCCGCGTTGCAATGTTGCGCAACGTGACGCAGTTATCCAGCTAGGCCGTTGGGATACTGAGCTTTATCCATATGCTGCTGTTTTTTCATGCTACTGTTTTTTCTTATCCAAGTTCAACTGTATTTCAAAATTCACAAAACTCGGACCTCGTCATTGTGTTCTGACAGAAAGCAGTGGAACTCATAATGCGTGCGCTTGTGTGCATCAGAAGATTCTAACGTTGTTGCTCAATGAGATCAATATTGAGCATTTGACAGGGAATACTGACATGATTTTAAAGAATTATCACTATTGTCTGGATGCCATTGCATGACCTGAATTTCCAAATTCCTGTCGTCTAGGAGAGTGTTAAAACTGCCCATCTCCAGCTAAGTTAATAGGAATTTAATAGGAGTTTTAATAGAAGTTTAATAGGAATTTAATAGGTTAATTTTATAGGAGTTAATAGAATTTCTGTGAGCGGCTGTTAAAATAAAAAACTCATCACCCTGTTTCAAAGGAGCAATCATAGTTTCTCAAAGCCCTGAAGAAAAATTCATTGTTCAAGTGAGTTTTTAATTTACTTCAATTTTGCAGAGAATTTTGCCTTCGTAATTCAGAATTCAGCGCAATCACTCCACAGGAATAACGATCAAGCTACAATCTTCATTGGCGTGATTTATTATAATGATAGTAGAGACCTGAAACACAGAAGTATCGCGATACTATCCGATCACTTTACTCATGTCACGTTGGCTGTTCATGAGTATCGCAAGATTTCGGTATCCCTGCAGAATGGCACATCCATGGCGCATCTCACGTGTGACAAGCCAATTTATTAAAAATTAACCAATCATACTTCGGCACTAATTTAATTTAATTGATTTTTATACTTCACTTTTTCTTTCACCGAAAATGTGCGTGCGCCTGATCCCTCTGGACTGATTTAAAACTCAGTATGATAGAAGTTAAAAAAAAAACTTTTTAATCACAAAATCAAAATTTACAACAACAAAATAAAATTTTAATTCAAACCATTGAACCGAAAATTAATAGATTTGCCAGCTCAGCCCCATCTCTTGGTAAAGGGTAGAGGGGCTGATTCTTGAAGTCAGAAAAATAAATTAAATTAGTTAAATGTAATGTTATAAATTGAATTAAATACTCCAAAATCACAAAAGAATTAATTTTATTCAATCATTAGAACATTACTTGGTTACATGTTCTTTGACATGGACAATGAAAGTTATAAAATAAAGGAGTAAAGAAATGACAAAGTTGAGACAAAATGGCGAAAATAATTAATTATTTAAATTCCAATATTTCATTTGTCTGGTTTTCCAAAACCATACAGTTGGGTTAAACATTACTATTAAATTAAATTACAATACATTTTGGAAGGTTATAGAGACAAAATTCTAATATCACTTCTGGGAAACGAAGGGACTAAAAAGACATGAACTAAAATATAAGATACAGAACACAATAATAATATGGGAACATCTCAAATAATTAGATACGTTCCCAATAAGTTGGGACAGAAAAGTAATCCTTTGTTGGGCCGTTGGTGCATGGAAAAGATCCGATCAAATTTATAGTGCATTTACTCCCTTGTTGGATTTACACTCTGGAAGATGTTCGGCAATAATAAACCCCTGTGATTGAAAAAGCCAAACATCCAGGGTTCTCATTCGCTTTGGTGGATCTTTCTGGCTGCGATAAGGTGGTAGGAAAGTCCTCTCCCCTAGCTCTGTAGGAAAAGCTGCCAGGCGTTTTTACCCTCCATTCACCCCCTTAAACCAGGTGAATCCTAGGTTATGCAGTGGTCCCTGAATGTCGAAATCTTCTCCGGTAAACCTCCGATCTACCTCTGGTAGTATTGTTGGGTGTCCACAACCTTAGTCCCCCAGGCTGCCAGCTGGACTAAGTTGCGGTATCGGTTTCGCTGCTGCCGCAGCTTCTTCTCCTCTTCACTCTCCCAGATGATCTCTAAGTCCTTGATCGCCTTCCTGGTGGCTGGATTTCAACCATCCGGAATGGGTCCTACCGGTTCGAATAAGAGGATGTACCCGGGGTCCAGGGTCACTATTAGTGACCGTTCGTGGGTCGTCGGCCTCTTCCGTGGATGGCCCTCAGACGTCGGCGCAATCTCAAAATCTGCGCGATCCTCTCGCCTCCAGGTGGTGGAGGTGCGCAACGACCGAAAGGAGTACGAGGTTCCTCCCGTAGACGGCGAATAGCGGGTGGGGGCACCTCCTGGTGAAGACTGGTGACTGACAGCTCCTGCTGGCAGATGTGGGTGAGCTTCTGCTCACCACTGGGATTGGAACTCGTCAACTGCTGACGACCCGGTGACGGGCGTCCTAACCACTTGCGCCACGCTTTCCTCTTTCGGTGGCCCAGTCCCATCCAAAGAAATCACCGGGTACTGCTTGTTGGAGCGACTGTTTGATGATGAGCGACTGTTTGATGGTTCGACCCGGGTAAACCGTTTATTATAAAGAGTTAGAGAGTTTAAATATATTGTAGAAGGCGAATTCAGTGAAGACAATGTTAAAAAAAAAAATGAAACTGAGTTTTATTATTCCTTCTCTCTGGGCTGGACTCAGAGAGAGGAGGTCTCCCATTCCTTGATAATGGACTCATCAGGAAGCAGCTAGCAGAGGATTGGCGCGTTGTTCCCACAATTCGTAAGAATGGTGCGATATTTTGAATGCGCGCGACATAATTGAAATTGTCAAAAATGGCTCATCTCTCTTAATCCAGCATTACATGTTTGTTGAAACTAAAATGGACTAAAATATTAGACTGTCAATATTACCTTACTATATCATAATTAATTTATCCTATTATGTATAATATCTATGTTAAATATAATTGAACATTATAATTACTTATTATCGATATTAATTTTACTATAATATTGCATACATATATCATGTATATATGTTATATGTATCTAGAAACATCAAAGTAAGAATTTACAAAACGATAATAATGCCGGTCGTCATGTACGGGTCCGAAACGTGGGCACTGACGAAAGGAGACGAGAATAAGTTTAGAGTTTTTGAGAACAAAGTACTGAGAAAAATCTATGGCCCAAAGAGGGACGAAGAGACCGGTGAATGGAGAAAACTGCATAATGAAGAGCTGCATGCTCTCTACGGGTCAGCAAATATTAATAGAGTAATGAAAGCGCGTAAATTGAGATGGGCGGGACATGTAGCAAGAATGGGCAATGAAAGAACAGTGGCGCAAGTTTTAAGAGGGAAAGCGATTGGTAAGAGACCTTTAGGCAGACCGAGAACCAGATGGGAGAAAAATGTAAGGGATGACCTAAAAGAACTAGGACATGATTACTTAAACTGGATGGAGGATGCACAGGATAGAGATGCGTGGCGGTTTCGGGTAGATGAGGCAATGAACTTTCGAGTTCGAACTGCTAATCTATAATAATAATAATAATAATAATATATGTTATATGTATCATAATCCATATAGTATATATAATATAATTAATATATTATAATATTATTAATATTCATATTAAGGCCATGTAACGAGTAAAACAGCTGATCAAGTCAGTCCTCAGATCAATATTTTTTCACCCATATTTAAAAATAAAAGTTAAAATAACGCGGAAATATTTTCGGAAAATATTAATAAATATTAAAGGCCCGTTTGTGGCAAGGCACAGAGTTGGGGGAAGAAAGAAGTTTATTCATGAAAATCATAAATATCGACCCATGCAATCTGTTTTATCCACAGAACAGTGGAAGTTGTCTGCTTGCTGCGATAGTGCTGCTCTGAGAGAGCGAATACGTACGCCAGGCTAACTAAACATATAAATTTGTTTATTTGCATTTCAAGTGCAAACACTAGTTTTTGCACTATTTGTGTACAAGGTTTGTGACCAGTTTTTATGTTTTTGTCCACTTTTATCAATATGAACCACATAACTAGCCCATTGGCAAAATTTAAAATTTCTTGCGTATTCTACAGCCCGGTCGGTATGTTTTTCAATTAGTAATTGAAAAAAATTTTTTTTCACAGTTATAAATATTTTGGACCTAAGCCGCATTCCTTCGAGCCTTGTAATTAGTCTGCTAAAATTTCAAAACGATATCTCATTGCGTGTGGACGTAAGTTTACAATGGAAAGTATTGAAAAAACATTTTTTTTTTCAAAATTTCCACCGAAAAAGAGTATAGCCGTGAACTTTAGTGTCTCCTCTTTCATTTCTCAAACTTTGAGCGCGATATCTTATTTATTTTGGACGTAAGTTTACAATGAAAAATTCAGGACTAGCTTGGTCACGTGACCCACTCGTTACATGGCCTTAACTATTAATATTATTTCAATGTTAAATAATTAAGCATTATAATGATGTATTATCGATATTGATTTTACTATGTAATATATTATGAGAAGTTGTAGGCTCCGGAAGCTACGATCATGGTTCCTTAAAGCAACCAATCCCGACGCAACTGGAACGTTTACGTCATCCACTTCTCCTCCTTCTGTCCTAGAAGGTAAGCAAGAGCGGGAAATTCACGCGAGAGAACATCGTTCAACACTGTTCCTTGGAGTCAGGTCTCTAGCCGCAGATGAACTTACGCGGCAGACGGGACAGTTGGAGATGAAGGTTTCACCTCTGGATACTTCTTTAGAGCTACCAATCTTTATGGAATGTTATGAGGAACAGTATTGACGGACCAGATTAAGTGATCCCAGAAGAACAGACTTTTGCATCCGGTTTGCGATGGAATGAGCCTGACGCTGGCAAGCCGGAATCTTTTTGAGTTGGCTAAGAAATGAAGCTTTCATACCTCCAATACAGCCGATTATGAGAACGTGATATTACCATCGGCTGGTGCCGAGAATCCAATCACGTATATGATGTTGGTCTTTAGATCTTGGAGGACAATACCAGGTTTCGTAGCACTGATACGATAAGTGGCGGAGAATGAGAAATTCCAGTAGATCCTACACTGTTCATTCTCCACAACGGACTCCAGTTACCCCTGGGCGTGTGGCAAGATGGGCAATATATCAACACCATAGAAGTGCCTAAGATGGTAATATAATACTTTTGGAGCCGCATTGTGTCTCTCGATGTACCCGTAAAGTGCATACTTTAAGCATCCACTGAGAACATGTCCAAGTGCTTCTGGCTCTTGCTTACACGCTCGGCACTTAGTATCGCCTACAGGTATATTCATTATGCACTGGCGGTAAACTAAGGTGTCTATAATGCCGTCTTGACTAGCAAAAAGAAATCCCTCAGTCTCCGAACTTAATCCAGCAGACTTGAGAAACATGTTGGGCAGACGAGTTTTGAGCACCGAAGGTGTTAGTGATGCTAGGCCATGTGTAATATCGCTGGAATCAAATGGGAGGCCATGCTCCTCTGCGGCCCTATCTGCGTCACCGTATAGAAACGCCGCAACATTGTTGGCTTCATGTTGATGTACGAGTCGCATAAGAGAATCTGCACTATTTAGAACTGAGCAGGGTGTAGCCAGAACCGTTTTTCGATGAAGACACTCCAAGCTTAGCAAGCCTCTACCCCCTTTATCTCGAGGTAGGTATATTCGAGGTACTGAAGATCTAAGATGATGACTTCGATGGATTGTCATCATCTTGCGTGTGCTTCGGTCAAGTTGCTTCAACTCATCGACGTTCCGTTTTACTGCGCCAAATGTTTAGAGCAGTATAGGAACGGCCAGCATATTAGCCGCCTGGATTTTATTCTTTCCAGATAATTCGGAAGCCCAAATTTGTCTGAGAATTTGGCGATACCTTTTCACAAGGGCCGTTTTTAACACACGCACATATTGGGTTTCCGCTTGCGGTATTCCAAGATATGTATATGTTTCTCCATTACCAAGATGTTGAATGGTACTTCCGCCTATGAGTTGAAGATCCCGACGGTCACTCGATGGTGTAGTTTCTAGTCGTCCTTGGTGTAGATGGACGCAAACATACTTGTCCAATCCAAAGCTCATGCCAATCGCTTCAGAGTACCTATTCACCGCCTCCACAAGGATGTTAAGATCCTCGTTCGAGGAAGCAAAGAGTTTAGGGTCGTCCATGTATAAAAGGTGGTCGACCTTATATTCTCTTCTGTTCGGCGGGCCACATAGGTATCCAGAGCCTCGGAGGAGAATAGATAGCGGCAAGAGGGAGATGCAGCAAAGTATCGGACTTAGAGAGTCTCCTTGGAGGACCCCTCTCTTATATGTGATATAGCTGGCAGTCACTTGTCTTTTGTCAGATGTTATGACAAATCTTGTCCGCCACAAGAGCATAAGCTCTTTTATGCATCTCACTATTTTTGAATGCACCTCCAGGCACTCAAGGAGCTTAATAAGTAGCTCATGGTTCGTGTTATCGAATGCCTTACGGTAGTCAATCCAAGCCATGGACAGATTGCGTCGATACCTGATCGAGTCTTGGGTAATACAGCTGTCTATTAACAGGTTCTCCCTGCAACCTGGCAGCCCTCTCTTGCATCCACGTTGTTCAATTGCTGTACTCCATATCGGCTCGAATAGCTTGTAGCTGGTGTTTAAACAAGCTATGGGCGTGTAGTTCTGTGGACTTGACAAGTCTTAGGGATCAATACCGTGCTGAAAAGTTCTTAGTTCTAGCGATAACTTTCTTCACTTCTTCAGCAGTAATTAGTGGACACTCTTCCTCTGGAGCCTGCAACCTTTGTGTTTGGAAAAAGTTACGAAAGAGTGATATATCTGAAGCGTCTTCATTTAGCTGATAAGTATCTCCATAAACTTTCTCCCAGAAGACTTGAATCTCTTCTCGACTAGGCGGATTTTTAACAGCACGTGACGTTTTATTGAACAGACGGAAAGATGAGTAGAAAAGGTGGAATTATCCTGAATCCATTTTACTCGCCGTTCAATGCGCTGTTTCGCTGTTGCAAGAGATCTGATTTTTTGCGTCCAGTGCTGCTTGATGGTCAAAAGTTTACACTTATTCAGCGTGTGATTTTCTTTCCTCATGTTTCGAGCAAGTGCCCTAACTTTTGGAGTTAATTTTTTATTTGATGTTATATAGCTAATCACGAACTGAATATTTGATGCATGCCGTCTCGCCGTTTTAATGTTAAACTGAAGCTGTGCAATACGCTCGCGAGTCTTACTCAGGCGTACTAAAGTATCGTTACTTCTATTCTCGCTAAGCAGAGAGACTCAATTTTATGAGAAGTTGTAGGCTCCGGAAGCTACGATCATGGTTCCTTAAAGCAAGAGCGGGTTTACGCGAGAGATCATCGATTAACACTGTTCCTTGGAGTCAGATCTCTAGCCGCGGATGACCTTACGCGGCAGACGGGACAGTTGGAGATGAAGGTTTCACCTCTGGATACTTTTTTAGAGCTACCAATCTTTATGGAATGTTATGAGGAACAGTGTTGACGGACCAGATGAAGTGATCCCAGAAGAACAGCCTTTTGCATCCGGTTTGCGATGGAATGAGCCTGACGCTGGCATGCCGGAATCTTTTTGAGTTGGCTTAAAATGATACTTTCATACCTCCAAGACAGCCGATTATAGAGTTAAATCATATAACATATAAAATATTAACTCTAAAAAGAAATAATTGAATTCAAAACATTAATTTTTTATATTTGGGGCGCGCGAACCAACCGGAAAATTTCGCGTTCGTGATTGGTGAGCCGTACCTGTTACGCGGGGCGCGTGATCCAATCAGAAATGCCTATGTTAAAAAATTTTAATTTTTGTTTTTTTTAAATAAATTTAAAAGTTTAAACAAGTCCATCTAACTAGTAATATCCAAACCTGCCTTACTGAAATTGAATTCAAAGAAAATTTTTCTTTGTGATGCTGATAATTAGCAGCTCTCCCTTTTTATACAATGAAGATGTATATCAAAGGAGGGTTTTCGATAAGGCCCCTTATCGGTCCCCCTTGAATCATATTGTTTAAAGATTATTATCAAGATCACTCTCATTTCTTTTATAATGTGAAAAATATAAGGCTTCCAAAAATACATATACTTTTTGTGTTACTTGATAGGACCTTTAGGGAAAAAACGCTTAACTTAGCTTGTTTTACAAAAATACGCAATTTTTGTAGTTTTTTCAATCTTTATGTAGTTATTTTGTATAGAGCGCAAACACAAATATGTGGTCCTATCAAGTAACACAAAAACTATATGTATTTTTGGAAGCCGTATATTTGTCACATTATAAAAAAAATAAGAATGATCTCGATAATAAGCTTTTAAAAATATGATTCAGGGGGGCCGCTAAAGGGCCTTATCCAAAGCCCTTTTTTGGAGAATATAGTGTATAAAATAAGGACAAATAAAAAAGATCAATCAGCGGGAAAAATGTGACGAAATTCAAGAAAACTGGCCAATTAAAACAAAAGTCAAGGATAAATTAATCCAGCCAGACATATTCCAGAAATACTGAGCTGAATTTACTCGAAAAAATTGACAACTAAAACAAAAGGGCGACAATAAATCTTGAAATATTTCTATGGTGATGCTCCAAAATTATACTTTTATCAACTATTCACTAAAACTTCATATTTAATCAGGGATACAATTATATACGTGCTGCTCCAGAAGCTGCTGGATGAAAACTGGCAACATTTTCTGGTGTTGTTTTCTTGGGAAACGGGCGGAGTCTGATGGGTTGAAATGAGGCGTTGTGATTCGCGTTGCTATGTGATGTTAAGAACAGACGAAATTTGTTCTGAGGTATATGTCTTCAAAGGGTACTGTGTACACCAAAATAATCCCTCGGAGTATGGTGTCATAATAAATCAAATAATTTGTTCCAAACGACAATGAATTGATGTCCCAGACATTCTCTCTAAAATATATGAAGAACAATCTGGTTATTAAAATTCCTACTAAGAATTAGATCCAAATTAAAAATCGTAGCACGGAGAACGATGACAGTGATATTCGGGTCTGAACTAGAAAGGTCCTGTTTTCTTCGCGGGTGATTGATATTAAATCATCCCAACAAGAAATACATATAACGAAAAAGGAAAAACAAGTAGAATCGATTCTTAAACTTAAACTTACTTAAATAATTAGCCCCAAGTCTTGGAAAACCGCGCAGCTTCTGGATTCGTGGGACTAAAGGAATCAAAGTATTTACAATGGAAATACGAAAATAATCTGAATTTTGAAAATAAAATACTTGCGTCTTGCGAATATTTTGCAATGTCACACACGGCAAAGGTGCGTGTGATAGCATAGAGTATATTATAAGTAACTTGAGCTGGAGCTTTATTTTCATGAATTGATGGCTATGCTGGCGGTAGCAAAGCTACTGACAGGGTGTCGAAGAGGAAAGGGTAAAAAAGTAAGACTAAAATCTATACAACAATTAAGAGTTTACCAAATATATCGAAACGATAGTCTAACGGACCATGCGGCACGGTGGTGACTGTTAACTACGTGATCGACAGATAGATGTCACTGGAACGCTCCAAAGGGATACTGTTGAGGCAGAAGATTAGCCGCATGTGGCAAGCAGCAGACCGTCAGTTGCTCGTGCAGAGTGCTACTGGAACGCTTTCTTTGGTTATCGCAATACGACAATTCTGTTACGCGCACCTATTACTAAGCCCAGAAAGATGCAGTACCACCGACAGTAAGGAATACGTATCTTCTTAGAAAAATTCTAGGAGAAGCGCCCTGAACAGTTTCAGATTAAAAGACGTGACTTACTCCAGAGCAGCGGTATTCAAACTTTTTGCTCACTTTTCAGGTAAGAGCAGAGTTGGACCAAAAAACTTTTTTCACCTGCCGGGCTTTGATTCGTCAACGCTACGTTTTTCCTGAGGTGAGTTAGATTTCCTCGGTCGGTGGTTCATTGTTAGATGAGATACTGAGTGGGAATAGGGAGTTACAAATCAGTTTCGTTTTAAATTCTTGTATTAGCAATGTAAAAGTCTTGCATTCGAGATCTGTGGCTTTTTTGGTATTACATACCATATATCTAAAATTTTACTTGGGAATTAAAAAATCAATGTTTTGATGAAATATAATGAAAATTGAATTTTAAACTAAAAGTGTTATAGTTAATTGATTTGTACTTTTTTAAGACGTTTTTTAGATTCTTTTAAATCTCAAAAATTCACAGATATTGAATTGCGAAATTTCAAAATGCTAAGTTTGAAATGGAAGAATTTTTCGTTGTGAATTTTAATCTCTGTTACTCGAACCACTTAGCAAATGAAGGTTCCGTGGTGCCAACCTCATTCTTACAGATAAGCAAAAGGGATGCTGTCACGACTCTCGGAGATGCAAGGACTTGGTTTCTGAGTCAGACAATGACCTTCTGGGGTACGAGACTGAAGTACTTTGATCGTGGTATACCGAAGATTTCGAAACTTTGCGCATTACGACTGGTATTTTTCAGGGTGACTCTTTCAGTGCCCTGTGGTTCTGTTTAGCAATGTACTCACTTAACAGGACCCTTAATAAGACGTCCTATGGGTACAGCGTAAAGAAAGGCAGGGTGGGATAAAACTTACCCACCTGCTTTATATTTATGACCTGAAAGTGTATGCCAGCTACGCGATTCCGCTCCGCACGTACTCTTTCAGGATCATCAAGTGGTCTAACACCCACCTGAAAAATTTGAACAGAACCATCCGCGTGCATATGACAAAACATCGAATGCACCACACAAATTCGTCATGTAAAAGGATAGTCCTACCACGTTGTTAGGAGGGCAGAGGCGTGTTGGATGCCCGTCAATTGTGTGCATTGCAAATCACACAGCTGAACGCATATTTCAATAGCCAACGGTTCAATCCACTTTACAACGCCATCTGTGAAGAAAGTAAGAATTACATGCCTCTGAATCTCGCTGATTCGATTGACACGAAAATCCATGTTACCCCTCTTCAGCAGATTGCACGGGAATGGAGACGAAAATCATTACACGGACAGTATCCAAATGTACAAGGTCAAGCTAACGTGTGTACTGAGGCAGCCTACCTTTGACTACGAGATAATTAGCATAAGAAATGATCTAAAGCGTACACTTCACTTACCTGTGGAAGATCGGTGCTGGTTATGAGGTGATGTCAATGAATCCGTCGAGTGCATCATTGATGCCTGCAGAAACTTAATTAGTAAAGGGTCGTCTATGGGTGTTTTTTTAACTTGAGACATCGACAAATTTAAAAAAATACGCATCCT
>CAKNWT010322018.1:21932-56701 GCA_932066315.1 Andricus coriarius
ATTAAAGTGCATCACTCTTTTTCACACATTAGCAATTTAAAAAAGAAAAAATTACAGTTATAAAGTTGAAAATTTAAATGTAGGATGCAGCACTTCGGAATTGTCAGGATTCAATCGAATGCATTCTATTTACAATACTTCATCTGGAAATTGTTCACCTTTCAATATCTGCTTTATATTTGCTCCTTCTTAGTAAACAGTACAATATTGCTAATATAAAAAAAAGATTCATTTTTATTAAAAAAAACAATTTAAAATTGAATTAAGGTTGAAAATACGTTCTATAGTTGCATTTGGAAGTTTGAAATTATTTACTACTAAGCCAAAATGCAATTCTTCCACCTTAGGGAAAATGAATTTCAGGATTTTCACTCTAGGCATAACCGGCTTAACCAGGCAGTAGAGGAGTCAGGGGGGCCGAGTGACGTCAAGCCATTGTCAAATTTCCCTCTCCGCTCGGTTCAACTGAGAAGTGCACATCTGCCGAAGGAGTATCGAAAACCCGACACGATCCCGAGTCGATATATCGACTTCCCGAAACAAAGTCGAGTCGAGCTAAAACCGACTCGATCTACACCCGATACTGGAGGCTAGGATCGAGTCGGGATCGTGTCGAGATCGGGAAATATCGCTCGACGGCATCACTAGGTGTCGCAGACTCAAGTGTCCGGACTTATATAGCTACATTAACCCTCTGGCACTGGCGCGTACTAGGTGAAGTAGATCGCCGGCGGGCGGTATGGAGTGCCGCCCACACGGAATCGACAACTTGTTCCATAATAGGGATATTTATGTGTAGATTTGCACAAAAATTAACATATTACCTAATTTAGTATTAAAAATAGCCTCTATAGGAATTGCGGAAACATGTTTGTTGTTGTTAAGTAGATAGGTTATTTTCCCTACGGCGCACAGTGGGCCAGGAACCATAAAAAGTGGCCAAAATTCGATTTTACGTCTAATTCATCTAAAACTTGGTATACAAGGGTTCTTGGGGACGCTAAATTCAAATTCGATGTCAAAAATTACAAATTCAAAATGGCGAATCCAATATGGCGGACGAGTATTTCAAAAAATTATTGAATCTTCTTTAAACGTGGTATCTAGGGGTTTTCGGGGGCGCTGATTCCGAATCTAACATCACAAATCCAAAAAACAACATGGCTGATCCAATATGGCGGACGAATATTTAAAAATATTATTGAATCTGCTTGAAACACGGTATCTAGGGGGTTTCAAGGGCGCTGATTCGGAATCTGGCCTCAGAATGTAAAAAAACAAAATGGCGGTTTCAATATGGCGGACGAGTATTTTAAAACATTATACATCGGATCGGCCATTTTGTTTTGTGGAATTCTGACGTCAGATTTGGAATCAGCCCCCTCGAAAACCTCAAGATACCACGTTTCGTATAAATTTAATAAATTTTTGAAATACTCTTCCGCCATTTTGTTTTTCAGAATTCTGACGTCAAAATCGAAATCAGCACCCTTAGAAACCATACATAGATGTCATTCTTAAATTTTTCACTAATTTGTGCTATCTCTCGTCGTTTTGATCTATCCGAAATTTCAGCAAATTCAACACTTGGGCGTCCGCGTTTTAGAGGCTTAGGGTCAAGAGTTTCCAATCTCAATTCAGGAACGAGAAAATTCGAATTCAGCTAATCTGCATTATATGCTTCAAATCTTTCTTTAATCCTACGGGAGGCTTTGTATTTATTTTTTCTCTTTGTAACAGAAACTAGAGTTGAAACAGAAACTCTTAAACGTTCCAAGTCTTCAGTTTTTACTTTTTGTCTTTCAATATTCAATTTATCCAAGATATACTGAACACCAGTCTCTCTTCCTTCATCATTTGGAATTTTTTTCAATGCCTCACATTTCGTGAATGTTGTCATATTTAATGAATCAATAAATTAATTAATATTCATTTATCAAGAAATTGAAATGAGGCCGAAAAGCGGACGGCAAGAAACTATAAGCTTCGTGCAGCTTTCAGTTTCTAAGAAAAAGTACATGTCGGGTATTATGATAATCTAGCATCGTTTGAAGAGAAGAACAAGATGAATCTATCCATTCGAATCTCGTTTAATATATACTTCAGAAAAGACACTGCAAAAATCCATCGCTATTCATAGAGACGAAATTCCAAATATATATTATACACTAGAGTCCTGCGAGAGAGGGAGAGGCGCTTGCAAGGTCAGCGGAGTTGCGATGTTTACGGTTCGGCACTATGAGAAACCACAAGCATGAATGAGAAGAAGAACGGTTTGGAAAGTCCCGAGATAGTGTAAAGGCCATTGAGGGTACCCCCTAAACGGCCAGTATAGCGGGACTCCAGTGTATGTGATAACTTGCAGCGTCGCGTGCTGTTACGGGTGGACGGCTTCATGCGTGAGCGCCCAGTTATTCGCTGTTTCTTCAGCAGGATATGAATTCGAGCAAAAGTGAGCACCCCTGCGTCAAAGTAAACATATCAACGAAACCACTGGTACCTTACTTTTTTGGATGTGAAGGAAAATGCCGGGGAATGAAGTTTCGTCAGCAGACGTTGCGGGGAAAAATTGAATATTTTGTGAATAAAACATGTGAATTTAAAAGTTTTAGACGAGTTTTATAGCTTCTTCGCCATTTCCTACATTTACTGATCCAAACTGAATTTAAAAAAATAAAAAACCGATTGCTTTCCGCTAAATATCATAAAATTGTATCCCTTCTTTTTAGGCACCAAGTATCGAAAATCAAGTTTCATTTTTCAACTTTGACTATTTCTCAACGAAACGCAGGGTATCTGATTGATAAGAAACTCCAAATACAGATACTTCAAGGTGTCTGAAAGTCGAAAATATATTCAATGGTTTCAAGTTCAAACCTTGACTTTTGGCCAAAAAACTGCGATCCTGGCCCACTGTGCGGCGGGCGGTACGAAGTGCCGAGAGCACGCACCTTCTCTCTTCACGAGATCATTGCCGACTGTAAAGAGCATAATGGAAGCAGGGAGGAGTATGGGTACATATTATGATAGTTGTTTGAAAGATACCTAAGCACGTTTTAGCGGTACTTTGGCACACTAGAGAATAATCATAATTTTTGATCGGAAAGCGGCATGGAATGCCGCCCGCCAGTCCCAAAGGGTTAAAATAAAATAGAAATAAAAAGAAAATTCCTTTTCCAAAAATTATTTGAAGTTTTAGTTTTTGAGTTATTAAATGTTTAAGCTGGACCAATCAGGAGCGCTTTATAAACAGTCGTGCTCCTGATTGATCCGGCTTTAATATTTAATAACTCAAAAACTGAAACTTCAACTGATTTTTGGAAAAGAAATTTTAGATTTATTTGTTTTTTTAATTTTAATATAGCTATATAAGTCCGGACACTTGAGTCTAGGACATCCTGTATAGAGATTAAAAAGTTAGAAATTCATAATCTACGGGTATCAGTCCAGAGCACCCCTACTGAGCAAAAGCATGATTTGCTAAGCAGTTACAACGGAACCCTTAATCCCCGAACGTTGGTTCTCCTCTTACGAATTAAATTCAATTAATAAACACTTTATGAAATTCGCCATCACGAATTGGGGCGAATTCGAGCGTAGCGTTCACTTTCCTGAGTTAAGAATAATAATTGACTAATCTTGAACACTGATCAGACGAATTGGAGTTTGATTTTAAATCTTTTTCAAAATCTAAGAAATAATTACTTCTAGCCCAATTTATACGAATTTACATATTACTCCAATTCGTGTTTGTCACAAAGTGAGATTCATGGGGGCTCCTAGCGTATTTGTCTCAATTCGCCCCAATTAGTTGATTTTTACTGTGAAAACATTTTACCTTATACATTCTAAGATATTCATATTATTTGTATGTTTAGGACCGTTCACGAAAAAGGGACCTAACGCCCAAAAAATCGATTTTTATTTTTTTTTTTCACACCGATCGATAGTTTTTGACTTGCTCTTTTATTTTCAAAAATCTAAAAAATTTTCAAGTTAATTACTGCTAGCTAGAAACAGATATGATAAGCGCGCTCGGTGGCGGAACTAGAGGCCTGCAAAAACGAGCCTCAGTACTTACCACTACAGCTGTACGCGCCGTGCGTGTGAGCTCCGCTAGTGAGCTATAGCAGAGCGTGAAGATGTAGTGGTACGTGGAGGATATGCTTTTCGTAGACGCCTGGCCACTATTTAAGGAGGTTGAATGATGGCATTTCTAGTCAATGAAGTTTCTAGAAAATTCTTCGTTGCAGAAATGGTAAAAAGTTTTCACAAATAATACCATCAATTATTAGTTATGTCGCACAACAAATTTCAACTTTAAAAAGATTTTTGAAACCAGTAAATATTATAAAAAGTTTGACGTTTGATTCACGTCTCAAATGGTAGCCGAGTGCTTCTTAACGCCACAACTATGCAAACTGAATGCGGAAGCCTGAACGTGAGCTCGGTATTGTTACACACGCTAAGGCCAGCTTCACTGATAGGGCTAGTCAATGATACGTTGCCGAGTACTGCTTCTCAGCAGCTATGGCGGTAATTTATTTAGCCATGTAGACCGAGAAAGCTTTCTTTATTTTAACATAAGTACGGTCTCATATAATTAGTTCCACCCAGCCGCGCTGCAATCTGTGCCACTGTGTATGAGTCGAAAATATGCACAACGTAACGTCATGATTCATATATGCTCAATTACATATTAAGGGCTGATAGCATACCAGACTATCAGGTAAACAACTATTGTAAACGAACTTACTCAAAAACTAATAACTCAAATGGATTTTTCATACCAGACAGACGTTTTTCATTATTTCCTTCACGTCCATCTGGCATGCAAAATGCATTCAGTTATAAGTTTATGAATAAGTTCACTTAAAACATTTGTTTACGTGATATTTGGGTACGTGCCCTTAAGAGGGTGAAACCTGACTTCAAAGTTAGTGGTCCAAACCATACTTAATCGAATAACTCAACAACTTCAAGAACTACAAAAAATTATTTAATAGAATAAATGTTGCACTCTTAATGCTCTATCAAGCAGTAATAATAATACTTTGGAGCAAACCTCCAGTAGGACGGGAATTGGCAGTGGGATCAACTTCGATTTAGAAGATTTAATTATTCTTAAGCAGGGCATGTTTAAAATATTACAAAATTAGAAAAATAGCCTTATTTGTAAAGTATAAATCTCCTTCGAACTATCGGTATTTGCTTCTTCGGCTTTAGCGAACACATTCTCATCACGTGTCTCGGGCTTCACACTAGGCCAAAGGGCCTAGTGCGAATATTGTATACGTTGTAGTCACCAACAGAACTACGTACAGAAAAAATTCCAGGTGCTGGCGTTAAGCCCCAATAAGGGCCTTCGAAGGTGGGCGAGCGATCATCGTCCAGGAGGCGATGCGATACGCTGTGATGTGCCAGGAGCACGAAAGGTGCAGGAGAAAAGCGAGGCACACACGAGGTAGAAAATTGGCATAGGCCAAGGAGGGCAAACCAAGTCTGACGACGGGACGTTCGGTCGCCCGTGACTTCGGGACCCGTCGGGTTGTTCCGACTCATCTCGGATGCGGCTCGGCAACCCTTTCCTGCAGGGCTGTACCGAGTTTGATTTGCATAGTAACCATGCCGTTACAATGTTGAAAATAATTTTCTAATAAAGTGCTTGAAAACAACTTCATATTTGAAACTGTAATTTAATGTTGAATATTGCCATTTTCACAGTTTTCAACGGCCTATATCTATTCTTTTATATTATTTTTTTATTTGAAATTTATACTCAACGAAAGTATACTTTATCACGAACACGTTCTGAACAAATAGAAGAGATAACTCAACAATAAGAGCAGAAAATATCGTAATGAAAGCTTAGCTATTTGAGTTTGTTTCCTTCAGGTGCTTTTCTTGATAAAAATTTCAAAGAATTACGAACATCATAAGTACCTACCATTTTCTACTACTAGTGAAGCTGACAAGGGTTTACCGGCCTGTGTCTGCAGGATCGTAAACCTTTTGGATATAATTCATTCTGAAATTTCAAGCTGGAATTATTATTAAATCGAAATATGAAATTGTAAATAAATTTGAAAACATAAATTTACATAAGTTGAACATTTATTTAAATATTTTTTGGAATTACTAGGATATCATGTTTTATTGTTTAAAACAGAAAATTACTGCCGAACTTATTGGTAATTTCTGCAAAGTGGAATTACTTGAATTTTCTATTAAGTGATTAACATGCCTAAAACAGAATGATGAGAAAATTTTCGCTAATAACATTTGCCAGTATTTGTTATGTTAGAAGGACCTAACGACCCATTCCACCTTTTTTATATCAACGACCTTGGCGACGAAATTCCAATCGGCCTCCTTCCTCTCTTGGCCCCAGCATTCCTCCTTTTGGTCGGTTTGAATTACTTAAAAACCTGGGAAGTGGACTTCCATCAGGTGATTCAGCGTTGCTTCTTCGTCTTCGGAAAACTCACCATCATCGGGACTTATGAGCCCGAGGCGAGGTTCCAGATTTTTTGCCAGGATCTTGTGGAGTCTCGCAGTGTTCGGAATGTTCTTTAATTCGTCGCAATCTTCCTATTTGTAAATTCTTATGTTTTCATTGTATTCATATTAAGCTGTCTTACAGATGTCCCAGTCTGAAGGCAATTCAGTTTTGTTTGCCCTGTTGTACAACGCTCTAGTCTTTTTACGGAGTTTCTTTTGGTGGGTGTTCCACCATTCTGCTCATTTGCTAGACTTAATGGTACATGTATGGAAATTGTTCTCATATGATTTAATCAGAGCTCTTCGTTTTCTGATCTTTGAATCCGCCGATTTTTCGAGGGCTAACCGGAACAAGATATATTTGTGGTCCGAGAGAGACTCCTCGTCGGAGACTCTCCAGCCCACTACCCTGCTCCTCTGTTCTTCCGAGCATAGAGTCAAATCGAAAACCTCACTCCTGTTTTTAATCTGAAATGTGGGAGTATCACTACGATCCAGAATCTCCAGCTTAGTGGCCGCTAGGTATTTAATTAAATCTCTTCATCTGCCGTTGATTTTCGTTTTCTCCTGACAGTGCTGAATTAGAGCCTCCACCTCTCTAGAAGATACGGACCCTCAGAATCGCCAGGGAATAAGCCGACGCTATATACACCTTTAGCCTTTCTCTGCTTCTGCCCCTCAGTCTCACCTTGATAACGACGAGATCCCTGGATCAGAGCTTAGGAACTAAAATCGCATCTATACCCTCGACGGCTATGCATTCCCTTGGTACTTTTTCGCGTGGCCCCTTATATATGGAGCCACACCCTCCCAAGTGACTAATCCTTTCCCTGTATAACTAGAGTTCTTGGATAAGGTCAATGCCTGTTTGCACCACTAAAAAAACGTCTGGTTAGGACCGCCGAGGCGCCATTGCTGTAGTACAGTTTAATCTGCATCATGGAGATTCCCGTCTCAGTCATTGAGAGGCTAATTCGACGCGTCTCCGGATGCTTCTGGCCCCCCTCCTCTTGCCTGTAGGACGAGCCCTTGGTACTATGGAATTCGACATGGTGTGACTTTGAGGGGGGGGGCGTATGTTCAACGATTTGTTAACCCTGGTACCATTCAGCCCTTGACACGACGATCTCAGCGTGGATTAAGAGCATGAGAACTCACGTCCTCGATATTCCAGGAGGGTTTTCTATTACCTTCTGGAAGGATCGCTCCTAAGTCTATTCAGTCATAATTATTAATATCAGCAAGCATACAGGTAGAGCCCACAGTATTCTCACGTTCCAATTCTTCTTGAGAGCTTACTTTTTTATTATCTTCAAAAATTATCTTCTTTTTGGATAAATTACTGGCTGACATATCAAATTGAAGTTCTAGCTTTGCCTTGAATTCAAATCCTTTTACTTCGTTAAGACAAGAATGGTGAATTATAGATTTGATTAGATATTTCCATTCTTTATGTAAACTCAATTGAATTAATTTCTTGTGTTGTAGGAATATCCGCTGTTTGCCAAATCTTCTTGCACTTTCGTTGACTGTTGAAATGTCAGAGGAGGATCACGGCGAGGCTTCAAAGTTTACAATTAATACCTGAATTTCGCAATAGATCGAATCGTTTCAGCTAAGGCAAAAAACATACTTCTTTCCATTCAGTCTTATTCACACATTTGGAAAAAAGTTGAATATGTCGAACATGAAATTTCTTCAGCCTAAACTAAAAAAATGCTAAGTATAAGAAAACATGATTTTTGCACATTTTCCAAAAATGGTACTGTAGACAAAAATTTATTTTTTAATCTCTAATTTTTTATTGTTCACTAGAAAACACTGTAAATTTAACAAATTCGCCATAATAATTGAAACGAAATGATTTTTTTTAATTTTTGAAAACTGATATTTTTAAATCAAGAGAGAGGACAGAGGATCATAACCGATTTCAAAGTTTTATTTGACTTTTTCGGATGTCAAGCCATACATTTTTAAAGTATATTACATTTCATAATCTTTATTCTAATAATTATATTTATTACTAATATAAACAAATAATTAGATGATGTTGTTTGATGTCGACCAGGTGATAAAATTAATTAAAAGATGTTGTTATTTGTTGGTGTACTGGTACAAAATTTATTAAAAGAAACTTCAAACGTTTCGCCCTAGATCGATACTAGAATGCATGAGCACAAATATGATTGCAAACACGACGATAGAATCACGGCATTAGTATATCACTCTCATACGAAGCATCATCATTTTGATTTAGAACATGCCAATGTACTAGGTGTTAAAGTAAATAAAAAACAAAGACTATTCAGAGAAATGTTTCATATAACAAAGAATACATTTTCGGTTAACAAAAGAACTGACATTGAAGGTCTGAGCGGTATATATTTAAATTTAATTAATAACACTAATAACTGTTGATTAAATACACCAACAGCTATTGATTCTATATAATAACTGTTGTTCATAGAATTATTTTCAACTTAATATGAATTGCGATATCTATTTCATAATGAATGAAAACTTACATACTGCAGAAGCCAAGTATATGGTTACGATAATATAAGAAGAGAGAGTCCGTTTTCCTATCTCATGTATGACGTAGGATATATAATGCGCACACATCAGACCAATTGAGTAGCGAATCAAATTATCCTGTAACCACCTTGTATATGCGACATTAATGTTCTGTATCTAAGAAATGTCACTTGATCTTGTTAGGCTGAAAGGATGATGTGATGGCCCACCAAGAATTTTTATTTTTAACATCCTGACAATGCCAATACAGTACGCAAGTAATTTTATTTTTATCTTTTTAACGTCCACTGCATCTGTTTTGGTAGAAAAAATCTTACGTATTTTTACAATGATTAACATCACAACAAAAAGCGGCTATAATGACTTGCTCCAAGAGCTTTCTCACTCCGGAATCTTATGACTTGATTCATGAAGATGGTAAAGGATTTTGCATAAGACAATTTTTACTTCTTTTTCATACAATGTGACAGTTTTTTTATGTCTTCTGTGTCTAGGCTATACATATTCATGACTTAAGAGGTCCTTCGTCGAAGGGCGAAACGTTTGAAGAAGTTTCTTTTGACCAACAAATAACAACATCTTTTAATTAAATAAATAAATAATGTTATTAAATATTTACACGAACAAATAAACATCTTTGAAATAAAATACAATATTATATTAAGAAATTCCTTTTTTGAAGACTTTTTGACGATTTTAGACCATAAAGCTATTAAAGGGTGGGTTTCAGATTAGTGTCCATAGAAAACTTGGCCACGAGTGCTTGCATTCCTATTTTAAAACTACTAAACTTTGGAAGCTTTGCGCCACCTCTAAATATTAATTAAAAATTCTATAAGAAAACTATGCTATTTTCCCATAGACATGCAATGGTGCGTAAGCATTTCGGAAATTCTAAACCTAATGTTTTTTACACCACCCTAAAGTATAGCGTATAATATTAGGGTGGTCCAAAAAAAAGCAAAGTGTGATTTTTTTGTGGAAATCGCTTATTATATGGGACATATGCGTTGATTTTTTCTTTTGACCCCCTTCCCCCCCCACCATCTTCCATCAGGCTCAAAAAACCACCCTTGAACAGAATATCATGTATTTTGCGGTATGATGGTCGTAATTACTACTTTTTGTAGTTTTTTTCATATTGCTTTTAATGGAAAAATGAAAAGGTGTCGTGTATTTTTTGATTAAATATTAATTGTTTAAACAAATTTTATTTGTTTAAAAGATTATTTTTCTAATAATAATTAGGCAACATTAAATGTCAATATGGTTGATTCAACTTGTTGTCAATTGTTTAAACAAGTGTTTATTATTAAAATATGACTTTTGATTGGAGTAAGCAAGAAAAAGATACTTTCTGCCAATTTTTTAGCAAACTCCATCGAATTCTGATATAGATTTTTTATTTTTACCATTTATCCATGTTTTTTACACAATTCCTACTTTTATGTATTTTTTAAAATAAAATATCAAAAGTTTACACATTCTCTGATTGAATTGAACTGTTTACTAAAATTAAATATCAATAGGATCGACTCACTACTTCGTTCATATAATTTAATAAAAATAAAAATTTGGTCCATTTTTTTGAAAAAAGTGTATAAAAAATGAAATAGCTTAAGCAATTATAGATAAGCACGAGAAGTGTCAACAGAAGAGGAGCTAATTATTGACAAATTTACAAAAAATTGCACTTTTGTGTATCATGTCAGTAAACAGTTACATTTAAATAATAAAACATGGTTCAAACAATCAACAGAAGATCGAGTCGACCACAATGATTTTTCATATTGCTTAATTATTTTGTTGCCGTTGTGAAGAAACCGATAATTTGCGATAAAAAGTGAAAAAATAATGTTTTAAATGAATAAACATAGTTTTAAAAATTAACAGTTATTAAACAAATCCATGAAACTTTTTAATTTGTCCGTTGAAAATTATCAGTGAAAAAGCTACACAAATGTAAAAATTCCAACCAGTACACCGCAAAATACATGATCATCGGTCAGAGGATGGTTTTTGAGTCATGATAAAAGAGGGTGGCGGGGGGGGGGGTCAAAGTAAACAATTAACGCATTCGTCACATTGTGGGAAGTGATTTTAATAAGGCCCTGTAATTTTCATTCGTTTTATCGAAAAGTACGCCTCCTAGTCTCATATTTGTAGAAAATAGGGGTTTCCCCAATCCCATGTTATTCTTAAGTAAAAATAGAGGTGGTGGGCGGTATCCTCTAGCATTAACCGATCGAACACTAATACGTGTTAATTTTTTTGAAACAATCACAAAATGGGCTACTTCCACAAAGGAAATCCCAACTTCGCTTTTTTGGGCCACCCTAATGTTACATGCTATACGGTATACACGCACGGCGTCCCGAACAAGATTTTGTTTTCAAGCCACGATGTACTAGTACGAAAAATTTGGGTAAAATATCTGTTGAAGTAGATAATCTAATTATTTAATAATAGATTTAATGCTTTCATGATGATTCATTATGATCAATTTAAATTTGAAATTTAAAGCTTTTTTGGGTTTCGATCGTGTGCAAAACTACGAATCTTGCCGACGTTTCGTGAATATTGCAGTTCACTTCTTCAGAACTGACCTTAAACTGAAGTTTCAGGTTATTTTGTTCTTATATATATTCTCTACGAGGCCTATGATTGGCCAGAACGCCCCATGGTGGGGACTGCTCGAACTTGATTGGCCAATCAAACCTTTTTTAAAAAAACCCGGGAGGGCGGAGAGCCAAATCGGATTGGTATTATATCCATTGTCCCTATTGATGTTATTAGGGTGTTTTAGGATTTCGATTGCCTTTTTATCTTCAGGGTTGTTT
The DNA here is from genome assembly GCA_932066315.1 of Andricus coriarius. NCBI lineage: Eukaryota > Metazoa > Arthropoda > Insecta > Hymenoptera > Cynipidae > Andricus > Andricus coriarius. The sequence goes on from CAKNWT010322018.1 coordinate 33,809, forward strand.
AGAAGTTGTCCTACTTTCGCAGGTGGTTTAAATATGGTTTGGATGTTGTGTTTTTTGAGAATTCTTCCTATTTGTTCTGTGATACCTTGGATGTAGGGTAGGATGATAGTCGTTTTTCTCCCTCTTTCTTTGTGGTTTGTGTTCACTTGTTTTTTTTTAGTGTATTTTCTTATTGCTTTCTCAATTTGTTTGTTTGTGTAATCGTTTTGTATTAGGATTTGCTTAACATTTTTTGTAAGTTATCTTTATATGTTATGAAGACAGCTCTGTATACAAGGGAATTGATGACCGATTGCTTTTGAGATGGGTGGTGGTGGGAGGAGGCATGTAGTTTGTATAGGTGGGTTTTCTGTAAACTTCGTGTCCTAATGTGTTATCAGATCTTTTGTAAACTAGTACGTTCAAGAAAGGTAATTTGCCGTTTTGTTCAATTTTCATGTTGAACTGGATATTAGGGTGTAATTGATTGATGAAATCGAAGAACTTGTGTAGTTCATCTAGTCCATGTCTCCAGATGACAAAAGTGTCGTCAACGTAACGACACCGAAATTCCGGTTTGAGCTTGAATTTGTTAAAGATTTTAGTTTCTAGATTTTCCATCAAGATGTTAGCTATTACAGGTGAGATTGGAGATCCCATTGCTGCTCCTGATGTTTGTTCGTAGAATTGTTTATTGAATGAAAAGTAAGTATTATTGAGACAGTGTTCTACCAAAGGTGTGAAATCAGAGGGAAAGTCTGCAACGGATTTAATAATATCAATTTTATCAGAGATTGGTACTTTCGTAAAGAGAGATACTATGTCGAAACTCACTAGGATGTCTTGGGGTTGCGCTGACGAACGGTCTGAGTGAAATTTTGTTTTTGTGGATTTTTGGGAGTCCGTAAAGTCTTGTTTTGTTGTTAAAGTCTTCTTTATTCATTATTACTGTTGTGTTGCCTTTGTCTGCGGGTAATATTATGATGTCTTTATTCTGGTTGTGTGCTTTAATTGCTTTTTTTTCTTGTTTTGTTAAGTTGAAGGAAGGAAGTTGGGCTTGGCGTACGATGTTGGCTTGATTGGCCAATCAAGTTCGAGCAGTCCCCACTATGGGACGCTCTGGCCAATCGTAGGCATCGTAGAGAATATATAACAACAACCTAACCTGAAACTTCAGTTTCAGGTCATCCCTGAAGAATTGAACTGCAATGTTCACGAAACGTCGGCAAAATTCGTAGTTTTGCACAAGATTGAAACCCGAAAAAGCTTTAAATTTTAGAATTAAATTTATCATAATAAATTTGTATTTGTATTTGAATTTATTCAAGAAAGTCCCTAGGGCTAAATAGCCCGCTAAGGAACAGGATATTACAAGGTCATTACAAATTCGTGCAAGCACTGATCGGCAGTGTACTTGATTAATCTTATAATTTAATCTATAAACTAATTAAAATAAATACATAAGTAGAGTCTACCTCAGAGTAAGTATCATTTTAGGTATTAGATTATTGCATAGTAATTGAGATTGAGGGATTAATTAATTAATAGCTCTAAAAAAGTTAGCTCTAAAAAAGTTAATGTAGATAGAGATTCGCAAATGAAATATCCAAGAACTAAAAGTGATAGTTTACCAGTGAGTAATTTCAAGAGTTGGATTAGGAGTATTATACAGATATTTGAAAAAGAGATTCTTAAAATGATACAGGGAAGGTGCATTTCTAATATCGTGTGGAACTTTATTCCATAACCGAGCACCTCTTACTATAAATGATCTTTGAAGCTGACATGTTCTGTGAAAAGGAATCCTAAGGATTTTATGTCTTTTACGAAGCTTAGACTGTGCTGGAAGGTCTCTGTCTACAAATTGGAAAAGGTTAAATAGATACTCAGGAGCTTTGTTCTGGAAAAGAGTATAGAGCATATTACCCATGAAAAATTGTCTTCTCTTGGCAACATTAAGCAGACCAGCCCTATGTCTGTATGAGGTTATGTGTTCGTATTTAGGCAAATTGTAGATAAAACGGACGCAGGCGTTTAACGCACGCTCGAGCTTTGAATTTAAATCGTCGGACAAACCATCGCATACCAAACAACCGTAGTCAAAGTGAGGCAAAATTAGGCTCTTAACCAAAAGTATCCGAGTAGAGGTAGGTAAAGAGTCCTTATTCCTATATAGTTGCTGTAAAATACTGTATGTTTTCCTCGAGATGCTCTGTACCTGTTCTTTCGAAGACAAGGTACGGTTATGGAAATATCCCAGATCTTTAACTACTTCTGAGAAACGGATAGCGAGATTCTCGATACAAAGTGGTGGAAATGATGCCAATGTTTCAAGTGCCGGAGATGAAGTAGGTCCAACAACAATTGCCTGAGTTTTGCCCGGGTTAAGAGTAAGTCCATTCTTCCAGGCCCAGAGGATCACACGATCAATATCCTCCTGGACTAGAACAAGTAATCTACTTAGCGAAGAAATTGGTCCCGACAAATAAATTTTAAAATCATCAGCATATTTGTGGTAGTTGCAATGTTGAAGTTCACTTCCAAGATCAGATGTGAACAAATTGAAGAGGACGGGTGCCAGAATGGAACCCTGTGGAACCCCACACTTGACCTCACCCCAATCAGAAAGCCCACCACTACTATTAATAATTCTGTGAGACCGATTATTAAAATAGGATGTAAACCATTTTATGACAGAGTTTGATAAGTTGAAAGATTTTAGCTTTTGTAGGAGTAACTTATGGTTAACCATATCAAATGCCCTTGAAAAATCAAACAGAACAACAATCGTGATCTCCCTGTTATCCATTGCTAATTTGAGATCCGTCGTTACCTTAAGGGAAGCAGTAAGAGTGCTGTGTTTTGCACGAAAACCTGATTGCATTAGGTCAATGGCCTGAGATAGTTCAAGAAATCTGGAAAGTTGCATGTAAACAATTTTTTCAAGTGGTTTAGAGAGTGCGCATAAAATAGAAATTGGCCGGAAGTCTTTCGGGGTAGCAGGTTTGGAAATTTTGGGAATTGGGCAAATAACAGCCTTTTTCCAGATATCTGGGAAGATACCGACCTGAAGAGAAGCATTATAAATATGCAATAGGATAGGAAAGATTATAGCTAGGGCAAGTTTAATCATTTTGATTGATATTCCATCAGTCCCAATGGCATTTGATTTGATTTCAAGCATTTTTTCGAAAAGTATTTTAGGTGTGATGTCATCGAAAAAGAAGTCAGAGTCATTAAATGTTGAATTAAGAGAGGTAGTGGAAGATGATGATGTTAAGTCTGCAACTGGGAATGTAAAAAAAGTCTTTAGAAAGTCATCAGGCGGAAAATTACTATCTATAGATTCTTGCTTGGGCGGGATTAGGTGTAAACGTCTAAGGAGATGCCAAATGTCCTCTTTTTTGTCTCTATGTGCAATCTCATTATAATTGTATTGATTGAACGCGTCTCTAATCTTAGTTTGAACTAGGTTTCTGAGTTTACGAAATTGAGCTAGTATTATACTGTTTTTTGTTCTTTTTGCAAGTCGGCGCTTGCCATCACGTTCCCCCATCAGATTTTTAATTTCAGATGTAATCCAGGGGGCAGCCTTATCAAAGTTTTTGGGAACATGTAGGGGAGAAAATTTGTTAAATGCGGTGACTAGGTAATTAGTCAGAGCGTCGATTTTATTATTTATATCTGTATCTAGTAATATTTTTTCCCAATCATACGTCATTAGATGTTCGTGGAATGTATGTTCATCAATTTTAGAAAGATTCCGCACTAATCTTGGGGTTGGTTTTAAACTTTTAAAGGAAAATTTATAGGTAATTTTAATCAAGTCATGATTAGAGAGAAAAGGAATAGCGTGTTGTTCGTAGGAGACGACCTTATCAATATCGTCCACAATTATTAAGTCAATACGAGTACTGGAACGTTCAGTATGGTGAGTGGAATCATGAGGTACAATCGAGAGTCCCGAAGAGTATACCAATGATGTTAGATATTTAGAATGATTGGAAGTAAGATTTAAATTAGTGTTAAAATCTCCAGCAAGTATAATGTTATTAAAGTTAGGAATAAGTGAAAACATTATCGATTCTAGATCTGTGCCATAGGAGGCATAGGGTGGTTTATAGACCACTCCCACTAAAATACTATCAGAAGTTGATTTAACTTCAACAAAGAGAAATTCGGTCGTGGGATAAGTAGCTACTGGACTCACATCAACCACGGTCCCACCCAGACTATCATGCAGAAAAATACAAACTCCACCACCCCTTCTCTCATCTCTATCTCTTCGGAAGAGCGAATAGTTGTCAATTGCAACGAGGCTAGAGGGTATATTTGGAGTTAACCAGGTCTCGGAAACAGCTATGATATGGTAGGAGCATGTGCTGAAGAAATGCTTGAATTCTAGAAAATGTGCCAAGAGAGACTGGGCGTTCACATGACAAATGCTTAAGGTTTCCATGGAAATATTAGTAGAAACATTTCATAGAAAAACAATTCAAAGATTAAAAACTCATGCAGCACGTGTGAAAATTGACTGAGACAAAGAACAATTATCAACACACCCCAAACTAAGTGGTTACAATTAAAATGAGAGAATCGGTAATGAGTACAAATAAAAAAGATACAAAAGGGATACTAAGCAGTGTTAAAAAGAGTGACGTATATCTCTGGACAAATTCTCAACAAAAGTGGACATGATTTCGTAAATCGATATCCGAATATCCGGAGAGCTATGAATATTAGGATGAAAAGAGAACATTTAATGTATTCAAGGCACACAATTAATTCAAATATTATACAATTATTCTCAGAAAGAACAAAATCAAAATGAAAAGCTATTTCAAATATGATATCAAGTTTGCTACCTGAAGATACATTTGTACAGGGTATAAAAACCTGAAAAACATTGAAGATATATTCACCGACGAGCATCAAATTGCCAAGCAATAATAATATCATATAGAAATTTAAGTACCTTTTTATAAAAATAAACAAGATTAATATATGATACAGAGCAAAAATTAGAGAAACACATATACCTAGGTAGGAGTAGCACTTGTGTAAAATTAATGCTAAGGTTAGTCGGAGAAAAGTAAAAAGAATATTGGACTTAGCCCATGGTTGCTATCGAAGTCCCTCAACAGACAGCAGATTTGCAAGATGTATTCTCGAAGAACCGTCCTCCTTTCTACAAAAAATTTTTCCACCAGAAATCCAAAGATATTTGATTTTCTTTTCTCTCCGAAGACCGAGAGCAATAGCGTAGATCTTCCTGTTGAGTGGAGTTAAGGCCTCACGAAGATAAATAAGTCGTTTCTCATTTCCGGTCCATCCAATATCCGTTGTAGATAATAAATCATCGTGAAAGCATTAAATCTATTATCAAAGGACTCTACGGGGAGAGTTTTCTTACTAAAACTAACACTTTTAGTAAGCACAGGTCTTCTCAAGCTAAGCTACTAACATCTTTAGCTTTCTTCAAACGGTGTAGGGACAATAACATCGTCCCTAAATTCTTACGGTTAAACAACCATTCGGGAACATCTAAATCCAAATCAATTCTACATAAAACAAGTTTGATTCTCTTGAAAGAAAGAATACCACACACCAAATTTGTCTTGCACACTACACTAAACTATTAAAACTTCACCTTTTCCTATCAAACACTCTCAGATTTGACATTTGGTCTACATTAGACCGCATATCATTTGACCAATCCCAACAGATTAAAGATCTTTCTGCTCAAAAATAAAAAATAAAATTTGACAAATTAATTCCAGTAAGGCACGCACCATTAACTAACATAGTAAAAAACATCTCTAACCATCCTCTCAGCAATGAAATTATTTCAGCCTTATATAAAGGACATAGTTTTGCAGTAGCTACCTCCAAAAACCCGAAAGAAGAAATCATCAGTAATTTGGAATCCACAATATATACCCTTCCACCCGAAAAAGCGTATGATATACGGCGTAGGACAGCCAACATCTTACGCCAAGCCCAACTTCCCTCCTCAATTTTAACAAAACAAGAAAAAAGGGCAATTAAAGAACTTAACCAGAATAAAGACATCATAATATTACCCGCAGACAAAGGCAACACAACAGTAATAATGAATATAGAAGACTATAACAACAAAATCATGGACCTTCAAACTGACGATACATATAAAAAACTTGAAAAAGACCCCACAAAAACAATAGTCAGCAAAACAAAAACCCTCCTGAAAGACTTTAAACTTGACAGCCGAACAATATCAACTTGTCACTTAACTATATTTACTCTGTCCTCAAGTCATCTTGAAGTTATAATATATTTATGCTTTCACGAGTTACTAATGTTACTTAATATTGTCAATATTCCAATAAGATCCACCTAGTTCCTACAGGTTATGGGCCCAGATCGTCGCAAGTTGTGACCGGAATGTTATTAATTTCGAAGTATATCTGAAGTGTGTTCGGAAATAAATGTGTTTCGAATGACATTTTGTTTATAATGAGTTCCTCATGCTCAGCACGCATCTAAGCAGTGTGCAAAAATAACTTTTGTTCTTGAAAGCTTCAAGTGAAAGCCCTATTAGTAAAAAACGAGGATTCGATTTAAGCCATCAATCCATCAGAGCTCAAACAGGTAAAAGGGTGCAATACTTCGCACGCAGTCAGTGAAAAATTGCTCAACGTTTATCAGTCTAAAGGGTCAGCAAGGGCGGGAACCCTTCCAAAGAAGTTGACTCTACACAGGATGATAGAAGGTATTGATGGTACAGAACTCATACGAGAATTTTTTTACGCAGTGCACAAGCTTCAAGAAATTAAGGTTAATATCAATGAAGACTTGTTAACGATCATCTTACTATACAGCTTGCCATCAAGCTTCGAAAACTTCAGGTGTGCAATAGAATCACGTACTGATCTCCCTAAGCCAGAGTCTTTGAAAATCAAAATAATGGAAGAAAGTGACGCGAGAAAATCGAAGCAAAATTATATCTCTCCTCTAATGTAATGATGGCAAGTAGCAGCAAAAGTGAAAATGCTTAGAAATTCACGAATAAGGGGGAAAAAAATGACTGCGGCAATCAAGAAAACAAGTCTTTTCCCTTCAAGTGTCACACCAAATTGATGACTGCACTGCGAAGTTTGGTAATTCGTCAGAAAAGGCAGTTAACGTGTAGGAAATAGGTTTTCTCGCTACTATCATCAACGAAGAGTCCGCATTGAAAGATAAAACGTAATAGTATCTACTTTTTGTATAGTTAGTGCACCCTGGAAGAGCCTCTCCGGCGCGTACGGTGAACAATAGCCTAGCAAGAAAGTTGTTCATATCCAGAGAGTCGTGGGACTGGTACAGCTAGAGAAGAACCTTAAACTGTAGATCCCCCTCCCACCATCAAGTAAGTGTATGGGGTATGTGTCAAGGAATAGGCGATAGATACAAGAAAAATGTAAACCCTTAGGGGACACATTGGAAGCTTCCATTCCATTCCAAGAAGGTAATGTTTAGAAAGAATGAGGCTGTTATTCAAGACAAGTGTGAAAAAGTGCTTGTCAAGAGGATCGACGGTTGGTACTACATTCAAGAGGATTCAGAAATCTTGAATGTACTATCCCAAAAAAATGGATCTTCGAAATTGGAGTTATGGCAGAAAATACTTGGATACTGAAAGTAGAGTGATTTGAAGAAATTTTTGACTTATACTTGCTTGGCACAACTCGCACACAATCTGATGATGTTGCGAGATATATGATGACATTCGTTGATGATGCTTCTCAATGGAGCACTGTGAAGTTCATGAAATTGAAGAGTGGAGCACTAGATGCTTTTAAATCTTACCAGAATCTGGTAGAAAATCAAACAGGTAAGAAGATAAAATGCCTTCAGTCAGATAACGGGAAGGAGATTCTGAATTCAGAATTGAACGAGCATCTGGAAAAGTGTCGTATCACTCAAAGACTCACTGATCCCCATATACCGCAACAGAACGGTTAAGTGGAAAGAAAGAACCAAACCCTAGTCGCGATGGGAAGATGTTTCTCGTGATAATCTAGTATTTCGCGATATTTGTTCACAGAGGCTGTGGCAACGACAAATTATCTGAGTTACAGGTACTCTTCTAGGAATCCATGTGGAGAAATACCATTCGAAATATAGTATGACTAATTGCCAAGTATCAAGCGCTTGAAGACTTTTTGAAGCAAAGGTCACTGCCTAGACAAGACACCTTGAAAGGACAAGCAAAACACACGTGACTGCATATTCTTGGAATACTCAGAAGAATCCAAAAGCGACAGAGTTTGGTTGATAGCTGAAAGAAAAGTTGAAGTTATGAGGGATGTGATCTTCCTCAACGAATTTCTGCCGATGCAGAAATGCGAAGAATTTGTTTCGGGCGAAGATGTTAACAGAAGCCAAGAGGATAAATGTAAAGGGGAAGAGAAATTTCTACAAAGGGAATAAGTGGGTTGAAGTAGAATACCTTAGTATCCTATTAAGAGAAGACATTGGAGTAAATGAAACCAACGAAGTATATCACTAAGCAAATGATGTTTTTTATGACAGCGCAGAAGATGATTTCGTGGGATTTGGTGCAGCTGAAAACCGAGATAAACCTTAAAGAAGAAGATGACGGGTCGTCCTCGAATGAACAGAACAAGAAATCATGGTAGACCTGCCAAGATCTACAACACGTATAATGCTGATATAGCTCTTCATAAAAAACATCTAGAATATGATAAAATTGCTCAAATTTGCTTGTAAGAAGCCCCCAGTGGAAGCGATGATGAAGAGTGGAAAAGTGCAATACAAATTTAATTTCAAGCACTTATCAAAAACTAATAGGTGATAGGTGATCGGCCAGAACAACGAACTGTAGTGCCTGGGATAGATATTAATGACACTTTTATATGTGTATATGTGCCCGAACTTCTTGAAAAACTTTTGCGAAGTCTCTCAAAAAAGGAGGATTTACATGATATCGAAAAAAGAACAACTTCAAGAATTCTAGTGGAAATCCACAAGGGAAATAAAGATCCTGCATTCCGTCAGCGCTGCCTGTAGATGGCCTGGATTGATTATCGGAACGCTTTCGATTCAATATTCCATAGACGGAATGTACCAATTGATATGCAAACTCTTCTGCATATACATCTTAGGCGTTGCGATGTCGAGGGCCGTAAGCTCGTTCTTCGCCCATGGAACCACCCCAGACGAGTAGAGTATAGTTGGGACGGCAAGCATCTTCAACATAGACAGATTGGAAGACCAAATCTGTCGAAGGAAACGCTTGTATCTGCCTTAGATAGCCTTCTTCACTGAAGTTATATCCTAAATGCGGCTCTCAGGCACGCCTAGGTATACATAGGTCATTCCAGCATCAGGGTGTCTAATAACACTTATATCCACAAGCTTTGGCTCGTCGGGATCGCCAGCAGTTCGTCGTCGCTTCAGATGAATCTTTGCACACTTACCCAATCCAACGTCTCTACCATATATATATAATGCCTTCGACATATCGGGCTATGACCGTCTTAAGCCTGAGAGAAAAAAAGGACCTGCCTCATTTTTTCTATAACAATGAAAGGTATATTCGGCATTTTGACAGGTGCCGATTCTGTGGAGATATCAACGAATCTATCGAGCACATTATTCATGCTTGTCGCGTAATGGCTCAGAGAGGTCACGCACATACATAATGACGTGACAAGAATTAAACCGCAACTTGTCCTAAACCTAGGACTCTTAACAGAATGGATGCCTTTCTATAGATACATTCCAGTGCCTGTATTAGAAGACGAAGATTACATCTTATATTCGAATGTTACTATCCAGACGGATCATTATATCCGATCCAATCGACCCGATATCGTGATGCGTGAGAAGAAACACGGAGGTGTGTATATTATCGACATTGCTTTTCCACTTAACCGGATTTTTCAGGCAACCTATACAACCAAGATCTATAAGTATAACGAGCCAAGGCATGAAATAAAGACAATATGGCGGAATGATAAACATGCATCCATTCATCCTATTTTGATTTCGGCTACAGGAGATGTGCACACAAGATTCATTGAACATCCTGAACATCTAGGAGTTAGTAGTGTACTGGAAGCAGCTCAAAAAGCGGTTACAGTAAACACCTGTCACATTGTAGGACACTTCCGAAACCATAAAAAAATAGGTGTCCGAAACCCTATGGAGTCACAGATGGTATCTCTAAAAAAGCATCCAGAGGCGTCTGATGCCACCTTCAACGCCTTCGGCTGCTGTGTAAGGACAACAGCTGCGAAAGATTAACTTCAAACTACACTATGCTCCTAATTTTCTGTCTACTAGAGCATCGTCGCAAGAGATTTCAGACATCGCATTTATTTAATTCGTAACATCTTGAACTCATCCGGCACTTGCTTTAGTCCGTGGCTGCGGACGAAAAAAAAACAGAGACAAAAACTGGAGAAAAAGTTGAAATAACATAATAAGGAATAAATAACAATAATAATCTACCAGACCAAAAACGCTCAATAATTAACGACAAAATTCTTTCTGTTATTGAAATGGCTACCATCAAATTGGAAGTAGAACAGCAGTTTCCTGTTAATGAATTCCTTCTGGAAGATATAGATAACGAAAAGCTGATTAACCCTTTAAGGACCACTGTTGCAGCTGAGCAACGTTCACTGTTTTCGATTTTCCTAATTTGCAGGCAACAAGTTTAGAATTCTGTAAAATAGATACGTGCATTAGGTCAAAGTGGACTATTCCGCATCTCGTGAGGTGGCTATGAGTTACCGTATACTCAATAGAAATCGAGAAAATTAAAAAAATTAAAAAAATTTTTTTTGCAAAAATCGATCAGAAAATGCCCATACATTATTTCTGAATTTTTCCAGAATTTTTATTCAACGGGATCAAGGCTTGGTCCTTAAAGGGTTAAAGCTGAAGGAGTAGGCGCTATGTATAAGGAAGATCAAGTACCGGATCCACTAGAATCACATCCGGTATTAATTGTTGTTCTAAACAGCAAAATCCCAGAAAAACTGCAGCACCTTGGAAGGAAGTTTGGTCGCGCAACTAGAGTTCAGAGATATATTTAAGCGCAGAACTGAGTTACAGGTGCAAACTCACGTGCATTGTACAGATGTGGCTGCCGTTAGAACATTGGGTCGTAGAGCTAAGTCTGAAAATGCAGTATTTGGCTCAGGAAGGAAACGAGATCCACCATAGAAAATAAGTTTGAATATGGGTGTCGCGAAAGTAAGGAGAAAATTGGGTCGATTGACTCAATATAAATATGTGAGTAGAACCAGAAGGCTGATACACCATGTTACTACATCGTTAGAATGAGAGTAGTACAACAAGCCAGCAAAATCGAACATTTCACGTAGAGAAAAGAAGGTTCTATCATGAACTGAGTGTAAAGCAAAATTATCAGCAAGGCATAAAAGTTCATCAACTGTAAGACATGGCTTACTACTGCTCGGGTGTTCGGGAAACAATAGAAAGAAAGAGGAAGTAATAGTCCGGTCATGGAGCCTACTAACATCACAGACTCAGATGTTACCGCGCTTTATGTTATTGCAGATAAGGTATATGCTCACTGCGACGTGAATGATATTCTTACAGAAGAACCAAAGGGTTGTTGTGAAAACTCGCGGGGCATTAAAGATTTAGTCACCATCAACTATCCATCAACTAGTTCAAACCAGAAATTGCAGTAAGTGATCCATGTCACAAAGCAGGTTTACGACGATGTCAGCATGGAGTGCGATCTAGATAAATGCAGAACAGTGCATTTAATCGGAGGAGAATTAAACCGCCGCATCGTAGAACGGGGTATAGAATATTTCTGGAGGATATCTGTGTATTCTTCCTTCACTACAAAACTCAGGTTCTGAAGATTTCTCTTAACTCGGCAAATAAAATCAGGGAAATCAACACCTGTGCCATCCCTGTCCTCATGTACTTCTTTGGGCTCGTGAAATGGTCGAATACCGACCTTGAAAGGTTAAACAGAACCATCTGCGTTGATACAACCAAGCTCCGAATGCACCACAGTAATTCGGTGATTGAAACGTTAGTTCTTCCACGACATAGAGAGGGTAGAAGCGTTGTAGATTTCTAGCAAGAGAGATGTTGCGCCATTTACAACGAGCACCCGAAAACGTTAGATCAACATGAAGTGCATAATGAGGCATCCAATATTTGGCTGGAAAAAGGCGTTCTGTTTCCAGAAACGGAGGGATTCGTTATTGCGATTCAGGACAAGGTTGTCAGTACCAGAAATTACAGCAAGAACGTCTTACGTCAATACATACTTGACAGGTGCCGGTCATTATTCATGAACTACTTGCCCTAAACCTAGGAATCTCAACAGAATGGAGGCCTTTATATAATTACATTTCAGTGCCAGTTTTAGAAAACAAATATTACACCTTATATTGGGACGTTGCTATCCAGGCGGATCATGATATCCGAGCCAATCGAACCGACATTGTGATGCGTGAGAAAAAAGGCATGAAGTTAAGACAATATGGAGGAATGTGAAACATGCATATATTCATCCATTCACTGAACATCTCTAACATGTAGGAGTCAGTAAGGTACTGGCAGCAGCTCAAAAAGCGGTATTACTAAACACCTGTGGCATTCTAAGAAACTTCCGAGACTATCAGGAAGTGGGCGATACATTTTTAGGCGGGTATACTTGGCATGTTTTTGCCGCAGGTATGTGTAAGTTGGTAAACGAGGAGATAAACTGATGATCGTCGCAGCTTATATTGATGATATGTTAATTATCTCAACTGGTCTTGATTGGATCTCCGAAGTCAAGCAGCACGTAAACTCTCGTTTTAAAATAGATGAGTTTGGCAGTATGAAAGCTTGCCTTGGAATATAATTTCACCAGAAGGATCGATTCATGGAGATCTCGCAAATTGGAGACGTGGGAGACATTCTAAAAAGATTTTTAATGAAGCATTCGATACTTCCTTTGACCCGCATGGATTCAGGCTTGCAAGTCGATGAAGCTGAAGATACCTCAACTCAACAAAAAAACTATGAATAACCTTTCAGAGAGTTGTCAGCAAATCTGATGTAGCTTACTCTTTGGAACTCAGCCGGATATCGCATTTTTAGTCAACTTCCTAAGCCAGTTAAACAGCTGCAATCAGAAGCATCATTGGATTGCAGAAAAATGAATTCTGCGATACGTAAGCGGAACCACTCACCTACGTATCACGTACAAGAAGCCCTCCAGTCAGGTGGACGGCTTTGTATGTGCTGATTGGAGTAGGCACCTCTTGATCGAAGAAATAACGCACTGCCCAGCTAACCTGTTACTATCGTGAAAAGTTTCTAAGTGATCACATGTCATGAGAGGAATTGTTACTTGTATGTCAGTTTCCTAGCTGGTAACGGGATAATCGCCATAATTTACTATGGAGGATTGTTTGCATCCGTTACCTGCCAGACTAGTAACATAGTGGTAACAGCCAGCAGCCATCTTTAACTTCGTGCGCATGTGCAAGGAATAAGCATTCACTGGCTCCGTGATTCCCCGCACAATTTAAAAGTGTAAGATTAAATAGCTTTGATGTTACTTTTGCAATAAATAAAAAAAGCTGTTTCATGTTTGCTTGCAGTACATACGTTGTTTGAATTATAATTACTGGTAAAATAATCGAAACTAGACTGAAAAATGGTTTAATTTAAAAATCGGCACAGAATATGTATACGCGTAAACATTTTAATAATTTACAATCAATATTTTTTAGTTACAAATTCTAAGGTTTGAATTTAAATAGGGGGCAGTCGGGTACTACCGGACACTTTAACTTTTTTGGTAATAATTTAGCTGATAGTGATCAAAATATTAATATAGAAGGTTAGTTATAATGCCAGGGCTTCTAGCAACAATTTGCAATTACATTGTAACAGAATTGTTACCATTAAAAGGAACTCGGCACGGCCCTGCATGAAAGGGTTGCCGGGCCGCACCTAAGATAAGGCAGAACCCCCCGAGGGGTCCCGAAGCCCGCGACGATAACGAGTCCCGTCGCGTCGTCGTCAGTCTTGCTCTATCGCTAAGTGGAGATAATCCAGTGCCTAGGACTCTTCAGTGCAAACCCGTGTCGCCATCCCAACCTACGTTCTGCTCCAGGGGAAGACCTCCAACCGACTCCACCTCGGACTCATTCAGGACCACCATCGCTCGCCGGGCCTTCCGCCCTCTACAACAATCTGTCGGCCCTTGGTCACGAGTTGCCAGATTCTGAAGATCTTGTAAGTGACAATAAATGCCACTTCACCTTTTAACTCGATCTCTTCACTTGTGTTTTACCCTTTTCTCGGCTTTCCACTTTCCATTTTTCCTCCTTGGCATTACCCTCGTAATACCTGGCGCCCAACCAAAAAACCCACATCTTATCATTCCAAAATCCTAAAACTAGCTGAGAGAAAAGGAGACACAAATTCAAGCTTAAAATCTCACTACTGACTACTTTAAAACTATCAAAATGTTCTCAATCAAATTACATGCTATTTGATCCGTTGCCTTGCCTAAAATGATTTTAACCTTATTACTAGGATAATTATGATATCACACTACTGTGCCACTTATATGATATATGCATATATTAATATAATTGACATGAATTCCACTGATATTTTATGATTTTTATGTATGATTTACCATGATTTGCGATCTCTCTTTTACCATGCTCTATGATTTTTTTCGATCTAATTATGTCTATATTCGTGCCGATTTCATAACTCTTCGCCTATTCAAGTGACCTCTTTTTGTGTGCAAATGATTTTTAGATGTTCATTTGCGGTTGCAATTTATTGTTTGATAATTGTATGCTATTGGCTATTGAAAAGTAGGTGCCATTTTAATAACTAACAGTGCTCTATAAAAGTTATCGAGACCTTCCCAAAAAGATAAAAATCTAGAGCAGGACCAAAATGAGTATAAAATCGAAACCAAAAAGGGAAAATAATCTAAAATATCTTACCCCTAAATTATTGAAATCAGGGTAAAGTTGAGGAAAATGGATATTCGGAATCGATTAATAGAATAAAAGAAATTTTTTTTTAGAAAGAACAATTTAGACAAAAAATCAAATTTTGTAACCAAAAACGGACTCAAGACATTCATTCATACCTTACAGAAATTAGGAAATTATTTACAAAATTGTACCCTAGGAAATGCCGCGAATGGGAATTATGCAGAGCCTACGAAAACCTTAGACTTGAGTATAAATTGTATATAAAACGAAACGATTTTGAAACCTTCGAACAACTGGAAGACTTAGGGAAAGAATGGGAAACTGAGCTAGCCAAATCCAAAATTCGAGCGCAAGTGTTACAAATTACCGAACCAAAAATAGAGGACAGAATAGAACAAAAACGTAATAACAGTAGTGGGGATAAAAATGATCTGGAAAATAATAAAGATTACAAAAAGGAAAATAATAATGGTCAAAATAATAACAAAAGCGGATATCAAAACCAAAATTACCAGGGTAGAAAACACTACAAAAACAGATTTCCACTTGGATCTCCATTCCAACCTTTTCCTAACCAATACCAACAAAATTGCAGACCTAACTTCAGATCTACATTCCCACCTGGTTTCCGATCAAATTTTCAACCTACATTCCAACCAAATTACCAACCCAGATTCCAAAACAATAGATACAGATATCCATATAACCCCTACCACAAAATGTTACCAATGTTTAATCAAATGTCTTTAGGTTTCCATCAAGGTCAAAGCAACCCAATGATTGAATTCCCCACAGAAAAATCCGAAAATAACCCAGAAGATAATAATAATAAACAAAATTTTCAAAAATTAAACTACGGTAATAAAAATCAAAAATCTATTAAAAATGACAAGAACTCACAAGAAAATACAAGTTCTAACTCAGACAATAAAACAAACGTGAACGAAAACGCAAATAATTCAAATTGTTATAATTGCGGTTTAACAGGTTATCTCAAAAGTGCCTTAAATGCCTGTGTCCGTTTTATCTACAATTTGCCTAAATACGAACACATAACTCCATACAGACTTAAGGCTGGTCTGCTCAATGATGCCAAGAGAAGACAATTCTTTATGGGTAATTTGCTTTACACTCTTTTTCATAATAAAGCTCCCGAATATCTATTCAACCTATTTTAATTTGTAGACAGAGACCTTCCAGCACAGTCTAAGCTTCGTAAAAGACGTCAAATCCTTAAGATTCCTTTTCACAGAACGTGTCAGCTTCAAAGATCATTTATAGTAAGGGGTGCCCGGTTATGGAATAAAGTACCATATGATATTAGAAATGCACCTTCTCTGTATCATTTCAAGAATCTCTTTTTCGAATATTTGTACAATACTCCTAACCCAATTCTTGAAATTACTCACTGGTAAACTCTCATATTTAGTTCTTGAACATTTCATCTTCAAATTTCCTTTTGTTTTCATTGACTTTTACAATGTATTTCTTTTACACACAGTTTCCCCCTCTTTATTTTTACCTTAACATACACAAGCGCTACTAATTAATCACCTAATGTTTATTACTACACATTAATCTCATTCCTAATTTGATACACATTCTGAAGTCGACTCTAATTATTTATTTTATTTAGTTTATAGATTAGATTATAAGATTAATCAAGAATACTGCCGATCAGTTTCTGCACAAATTTGTAATGACCCTGTATCATCCTGTTCCTTAGAGGGCTATTTAGCCCTAGGGACTTTTTTTGAATAAATACAAAATACAAATACAAATACATTAAAGTCAAAGAAATTAAGGAAAGTAAAAGTGTAAATATTAGGGATAAACCATTAGGTAAAAAAGCAGAAAATAGGAATTCAGATTGGAAACCGAAATTCGGAGGTAGTATTAACCTAAAAAGTACAAGGGAACTTAACAAGAGTAAATCAACTGTAAAAGATAGCGAAATCCCCCTAGTACCTATCAATCCTAACCAATCCCAAAAAATAAAAAACGTCCAAATTCCTGTAAGAAATCCTACGAAAAATATCCCAAGCTTAATAAGCATCCCCACGAGCAACAAATTCCAACCCCTAGAGAGCATCCCCACCCAAGACACTAGCGACGACTCAAGCATAGAAGACTCATCTAATCTAGGTGAACCTAGGATTAGTAAGAAAAATAAAGTAAATAAAGTAGAAACAATTTTTTATAATAAAAAATACGTGGAAAAATATAAGGATAGCGACAGTAACCTTTGGAATAATAAAAAAGTTACTGATCAAAATAAAATAGGAAAGGAATCTCAAAAAGCCAGTGAGATATCAGAAATTGATAACGGAAATCAATGGGTAAACTTTAAAAATAAAGCAATTAAATAAAATAATATTACAGATAGTTTAGGAAAAATCGCAGAACAAAGTGATTCTCGCCATAAATTTGCGAAGGCATTGTTGAGCTTAACGAAAATCAACAATCTCAATTAGCAAAGCTTCTCGAAAATAAAATTAAAATACACCAGGGAAAAGAACATAGGGCGACTCATTTAACGAAACATAAAATCGACGTCCAAGGCCACGATCCCATTAAACAGCGATATTACCACGTGAGCTCAAAAATTAAAGAAGTAATTTATCAAACAGTTGATAAACTATTAGAGCAGGACATAATAGAACCCTCTTGTTCGGGTTGGTCTAACCATATTGTTATGATAAAAAAGCCAGGGAAAGACTATAGATTCTGTTTAGGTTTCAGAAAGGTTAATAATGTTACTATAAAATACCTTTACCCAATCCCACTCATGACAGAAATGTTAGACACTTTAGGATCAGCAAAATTCATTTCTAAAATTGACTTCAAATTAGCTTATTTACAAATGCCATTAGACGAAAACACAAAACCAATAACAGCATGCACAGTCCCCGGAAAAGGCATGTATCAATTTGAAAGGATGTCATTTGGTTTAACCAATGCTCCAGTCACTTTCCAGAGACTTATGGACAAAATTATTACTCCAGACCTAAAGCCAAACGTTTTTTGTTACTGAGACGACATAGTGATTGTAACTCAAAATTTTGAAGACCATTTAAAATATTTGAATATTGCATTAGATCAAATAAATGAGGCAAATTTAAGGATCAGCCCAGACAAATGCGAGTTCGGCTGCTCGGAAATCAAATATTTAGGATTTAAAGTTAACGACAAAGGACTCCAAATAGACGATGAAAAAATCCAACCAATCCTAGAATTCCCTAAACCTAAAAACATTAAACAATTACAGCGAATTATAGGGATGGCAAGTTGGTACAGAAGATTTATTCCACACTTGGCCGAAATAATAGAACCGATAAACAGATTACTTAAAAAAGATAAACCATGGGATTGGGGATTAGAACAAGATGAGGCTTTCCAAAAAATTAAAGAGCTTTTAACGTCAGCACCTATATTAACGTGCCCAGATTTTACTCAACTCTTCCAACTCGAAACAGACGCGAGTAATACGGGATTAGGAGCCATACTTATACAGGCAATTGACGGTGTAAATAACGTAATCGCATACGCTAGTAGAAGCCTAAACGGCGCAGAATCTAGGTACTCAGCATCCGAAAAAGAATGCCTAGCGGTAGCTTGGGCCATACGAAATTTAGGCCATATTTAGAAGGTTACAGCTTTAAAGTAATAACGGACCATTTAGCGTTAAAGAGGCTCCATAACCTGAAAAATCCCACTGGTTGATTAGCCAGGTGGGCATTGGAATTATTAGAATATGACTACAAAGTCATATATCGTAAAGGTAGTTCAAATTTTGTCCCTGATGCTCTCTCGAGATCAGGAGAACCAGCAAAAAATATAGCATTTGCCTTAGCTTGTATAGTAGAAAAACCAAAAGCGGACGTTAGCGACAAAACAGATGACTGGTACTCTACTAAACTCAGACAAGTGACAAAAAGACCGGAAGAACACGAAAAATGGCGAATCAGAGATTCGCAACTCTATTTTTACAGAACTGACCCAATAAAATTTACTCTCTTACCAGACTCTAACCCATGGAAACTCGTCGTACCTAAAAAATTACGAAACCAAGTTCTGAAAGAAAACCACGATGACATACAAGCAGGACACTTAGGTTCCAAAAAAACGCACGCGAGAATTTCCGAGTACTACTTCTGGCCAGGGATGTATTCGGAAATAATCAAATACCTAAAAAATTGTAAAACATGTCAAAGAACCAAACCGAGTAACCAACCAAAATTAGGGTTAATAGGAAAAAGAATCATTGAAGAACCATGGACCATCATTGCTGCAGATATCATGGGTCCGTTACCGAGTAAAAAAAAAAAAAGAGAAAGAATCAATATTTATTAGTTTTTGTGGATCTATTCACAAAATGGGTAGAGATAATCCCAATAAAAAAGGTAACGGGTTCACAATAGAGTCGGAATTCCACAAACGTGTAATTTCGCGTAGGGGAACATCTAGGATTCTCCATACCGATAATGGCACGGAATTTGTCAACAAAACTTTAAGTGATTTAACAGAAAAATTCGGTATCAGACATACCAAAACACCAAAATATTACCCCCAAGCCAACCCAACCGAACGTTACAATAGGACAATTAAGCAAATTATTAAAACCTATCTGGATAACGATCATTCCACCTGGGACGAACATATAGACGATTTGCAGTTTGCAATAAACACCAGCAAAAATTCGTCTACCTAATTCACCCCGGCATTCCTGAATTTAGGTCGCGAATTAGAACCAATACAGTCACTCCGAAAAGATATAGAAAACGATAGCGATATCGAATTTCCGAGCGTCGACAAATTGACTGATAGATTAAGAAAGTTACAAATAATTAAAGAGGAAGTTCAGAAAAACCTAGATCAAGCAAATTATAGACAGGCCAATAATTATAATTTAAGAAGAAGACCAATAGCATTTAAAACAGGAGATAGGGTTCTAAAAAAGGTAACCAAACTATCTAATAAAGCGGATAAAAAGGCAGGTAAGTTATATGACCAATATGAAGGTCCTTTTATTATTAAAAAGAAAATTACGCCTACGATTTACCAACTAAAAAATCCGAAAGGCAAAAGTATAGGTGAATGGAATATAAATGATTTTAAATCAGAAAACCTAATTATAGATGAGGGCACGTAGGCGTAAGAAATATAAACGAGTTTAAGTAAGATTAGTTAGACCTAAATAAAGACAAACATGGCATTGGATCAATAGCATTAACAACACAAATGAACTCAAAAAGAATATAAACAACAATCTGAATACAACTACTGTGAAACGACTCTAACAAACAATTTGAAAGATAAGAGCATTTTGACTCCTGATACAAGACAGAAGTAACAGTCTTCTTTGAGAAGAAAGAAAAACACGATAATATAATAACAATACAAAAAGAAGAATAAACCTTGGAAAGGAAGTACAAACAGTGAAACACAGAATTTAAAATTCTATAACAGGAAACAAATTGACTCTGACTTTTTGTTAATAAACTAAATTGCATAGTTTGAATGGAATTCACAATTATAATAATACATAAATAAATAAAACAACAACAATTGATCTCAAACAACAACAGACTCAAAGTACCATCCACTCTAAAGTCAAATGAAAACAGACTCAAGGACAATCGACTTCAAAAACAAACAAAAAAGAGACCCAAAGGACAATCGACTCTGAAGTCAAATAAAAACAGACTCAAGGGACAGTCGACTCCAAAAACAAACAAAAAACAGACTCAAAGGACAATCGACTTCTAAAAGCAAGAAATCTCCACGACAATTGACTAACGGACGAGTTTTTCGTTTTTCTTTTCATATTTGTTTCAGAAAGTAGATAACCATGAAGGAGGATCAGAATCGAAAAAGACAACGAGAAAA
Source organism: Andricus coriarius (assembly GCA_932066315.1). Taxonomy (NCBI): domain Eukaryota; kingdom Metazoa; phylum Arthropoda; class Insecta; order Hymenoptera; family Cynipidae; genus Andricus; species Andricus coriarius. The sequence continues at coordinate 54,679 of CAKNWT010322018.1, forward strand.
CAGGAACTTATAGCACAAAACTAGGGACAATGGTAAAAAACGACAATTCCAGTTTCTCGAAGGATTATACCTGAATTTTTTTAGATACGATATAACTTTTTAGACAACGAAAAATAATTTAAACTTAGCAAAAATTTTACAACTCCAGACTCAAACAGGCACATTTACTCATTATGAAACCAAAACATACCTATTGGTTGTCTTTAAAACTGATAAAATCAAAATTGTAAAGGCAAACCTCAAGAGGAAAACAGTAAATTTGCAAACTTTATTCAAATGTTCATTGTTGCGAGACTATATAAGACTTAGAAAAAGACATTACAAAAAGTCCAGATATACACCCAAACCCCCGCAGGGGTGGGGGGGGGGGGGGGTGTAACAGAATTGTTACCATTAAAAGGAACTCGGCACGGCCCTGCATGAAAGGGTTGCCGGGCCGCACCCGAGATAAGGCGGAACCCCCCGAGGGGTCCCGAAGCCCGCGACGATAACGAGTCCCGTCGCGTCGTCGTCAGTCTTGCTCTATCGCTAAGTGGAGATAATCCAGTGCCTAAGACTCTTCAGTGCAAACCCGTGTCGCCATCCCAACCTACGTTCTGCTCCAGGGGCAGACCTCCAACCAACTCCACCTCGGTCTCATTCAGGACCACCATCGCTCGCCGAGCCTTCCGCCCTCTACGACAATCTGTCGGCCCTTGGTCACGAGCGGCCAGATTATGAAGATCTTGTAAGTGACAATAAATGCCACTTTACCTTTTAACTCGATCTCTTCACTTGTGTCTTACCCTTTTCTCGGCTTTCCACTTTCCATTTTTCCTCCTTGGCATTACCCCCGTAATAACATGTATACGAAACAAACTTGCTGCAAAAGAAAAGAAGGTAATTGAAATGAGGCCTAAAATATTTTAAGAAAAAATACTTTCGGGTAGCCCCGGATACCGAGATTTTCGTAGATTTTTTTTTTAATTTAGACATTTCTGAAAGGAGCAAGTATAATTTCATTAAAAAAATTACTTTAAAGCTACAAGAACCCTTAAACAGAACAAAAATACTCACCGAAAGTAAGAAAATCACTGCAGATGTAGATTATTACAGTCTTAATTCATTTCATTAGTCTATTTATCATTTGACCATTTTTGACAGAAAATAAATAAAATCAAGCATGACAAAATCTGTCCGGAGGTACCCGCCTCGAAATGTTCGGGGCCACCAGATTGAGACATTTTTCAGTAAAACTGCTACAAATAAGAAAATACGAGAAATAATTAAACAAAAATTGCGAGTCAGATACTTCAAAAGTGAATTTATGTACCCCAATAAAAGTCAACCTAACATTTTTTTTAGTTATGCAAATATTTGATCATAAAATTGGTTTATATTTCACAAAATCCACTTGTTTTCTAAAGACGAAATATTTAGACCGGATTATTTTTTATGCTAATGAGAGATATGAGTCCATATTTTCCAAATTACACTTCAAGACATTTCTGAAAGATAAAAATGAGGATTTATCTTCGGAAATAGTACACTTTCTTGAAAGTCATGAGTGTTTTTGTTGTTATTGTAATTAGTGCTATTAAATTAGTTTAATGAAATTAGTGTAATAAGTGTAATTTTCAAAAGCACAACATTTTGAATCTGAATAATTTAAAATCTAGAGATTTAAAATTATAATATTTTAGACTAAAAGGCATTTAAAAATAAAATAGATTTCTAAATATTTCTAAGCAGTGTTGATATAAGAGAACATTTTAATTTTTAAAAACCTAATAAAATTGAAAAATAATTATGTTCTTAACATTTTGCCACCTCACCGGTAGCTGTAACCAAACAATTACCGGTACTGACAATAAGATGTCTGGCAGAATGTAAAATCATTTAGGTTTTATTTTAAAATAATTACTTTAAGTTTTGAAGATTTCACGATATATTGAAAAAGAATCTGGAAAATATTAAGAAATGTTTTTTAATTTTGTAGAATTTAGAAAAATGTTAGGAAAAACGAATTGTTTCAACAGATATT
>CAKNWT010322022.1:2269-16113 GCA_932066315.1 Andricus coriarius
GAATTTTCTACCAAAAAAGATACAGTTTCAATAAAATATATAAATTCGCAACTAAAAAAGATAAATTTACAAACAAAAAATATAAAGGTTTAATTTGTATTTAGATAAGTAAATTTTAAACAAAAAACCGCAAACGGTCGCAGACGGACGTAGACGGTCTGAAGGTATCTCCACAATGGGACTTCATAAGTCGATGCAGCATCGACGTGATGCGCGCACAGCTATTGCCAACTGTATTTGGTCAAAGTGAGGTATTATCAATTTTCATTATCTTCAGTACCAAGTAAACTTGAATGTCAAAATATCCCAACAGTTGGCAACAGGTGCGCGCGCATCAAGTCGATGCTGCATCGACGTTGCGTCGACGCTACGTCGAATTATAAAGTCCTATTCTGGAGAGACCTTGAGGTCCCCTCGCCACCCGTTGGTTGAGGCACGCCCGACTCATAGCCCGATATTATTGAGTCGAGGCGGGCTTCTCTCATAAAAAACGTAGATGGGAACATGCCGTTGTACACGTCAAACGACGTGGTGTGAAGGCGGGTGCCTCGGGCGGCCATCTTGAGTTGTGACGGGTCGCTCTGGGAAAACGGTCTGCCGTTTCTGTTCGTGATTAATTGCAAACTCTTTAACTTCTCTTTTTTGGGTAGATTCAGTTTACGGTCTTTTGTATTACATTTAATAAATATCTTATGTTGGGAATGTGGAGACACATTTAAACCTTTTGAAGAAAAGTCCATCATTTTCCTTATACAACCTTTTATCTCGCTCATGTGATCCCACCCCTCGTCCTGTCTTGTATTGAGTGAAAGGTGAGCTAGTCGACCTGTCGAGCGCGATAGGGTCGGAACCAGCTGAGCTCAGATAGGGAAACCTATCTCGTGCCTGAGAAAAATAATCAACGAGCTTCGTGGGTTGTTTGTGGGTTAAAAGAGTGCGACCCACGATCTTGGTTTACCTCGGGATTGTGGTCGCGGTCTATGACAGGTAAGTGGCAGCCATTTGGTAACCTGGTTTCCATTCTGGGTCATCACCGGTTAGCTCGTGGTTAACAGTAGGGAGACAGTAAACTTTGCATACTATATACGTATACTATATCCGTATGCATACTCTGTGGTGCCAAAAACACCCAAAACTTCATCACGTTTCGATTCAATCGTTGCGAAATCAACGTAACCACCTCTGTAAAAATGGATATGTACGCGTAGCGCTTCCTCAACCGCAGCTTTATCAAGCTGCAGCCGAAGGTGAGGAAGCGACATTAAGACCAACCGCGGAAAGCAGGCACCTTCTGAGAGATGATCGCGATTTCAGGACAAGAAGGAAGATTAACATTCAAGTTCCTCCTAAGCTTCAAGATCTGCTTGAAATGGATGCCTCCCTTCATGGAAAAATCTCGCAAGAATCCGACCTCTGGATCATCATTTGCTCAGTTTATAATGCTGCGAGAGCTTTGGCTGATTCAAATCGAAGGCTCAAACCGACGATGGATCAAAAGACCAAAAGACGCTTGCATTAACTGAACAAGAAGATTGGTTGGGCAAGACAGAATGCGCCCCGTGCTCAATGTGTGATTGACTACATAACATGTGGTAGACCGTTCACGGAAAGGGTTCGAAAGTTTGCCCAAGAACTGAGGATCTTGAATCACAAACTAAACAAGTCAAAGCTGCTAACAATTAAGCAGCATATTGTTGACAAAATACGGCTGTTATCTGACGCAAGGAGGAGAATTCAGAAGAGGGAGAGATGGATCAGGAAGAATCAACAGTTTCTCGCTGACCCATCTCGCCTGTTCAATAATCCCCCTGTTTCTGTCAAAAATACACCGAAGCCCAGCGAGATATAGACTTTTTGGAGAGAGGTATACAAGATGCCAAAAACACTAGAGTTGAAAGAAAATACTGAGAATATCATCCGCTTCAAGGAATTTCGCGACAACCTCATAAAATCTGAGGAGGAATGTCCATCAATTACTGCAGAAGAGGTGAAAAAAGCACTTAGAGAAACAAAGAACTTTTCCGTTGCTGGACCAGACTGTATCAACAACTTCTGGTGGAAGAAGTTTACTTCTACACACCAAAATTTATCTACCGAATTAAAAATAACAAAATAACTTGACCAATCTTTAATTATACCATGACACCCATGGAAGTACCAAAAACTATAAATTATAAAGAAATAATGGCTATTGAATCAAAAGATAAGTTTTATAATTCTAAAAAAGAAAACCGAATAGGATTGGAAGAGAGAGAGAGAGAGTAAGTCAAAAAACTAATAATGCCTGAGCACCTTAAATTGCGGTAAGGTAATAAACCTTATATCACACAAATTACCCGAGAAACACAGAGAATTTTCTTTAGAAGAAACACAAAAACTATTGAAAAAGGAATAATACGACACTCACAATCACCACTCAACTCACCATTATGGGTAGTTCCTAAGAAAGGTAACAAATTAAGACTGGTAGTAGATCAAAGACAAATCAATAAAGACACCAAACAAGACGTGCACCCTCTTCCTGTGTTAGACAATATATTAGATCATTTAGGTCAAGCTAAATTCTTCTCCGCATTTGACATGAGTTCTGGCTTCTGCCAGATCCCGGTGGAAGAAAAATGCAAAAAATATTCAGCTTTTAGTATCTCACAGAGACACTTTGAATATAATAGAATGTCCTTTAGATTGAAGAATACCCCAGTCACCTTACAACGTATGATGAATAATGGGTTTAGCGGACTTGTAGGCGAGAAACGCTTTATATATATTGCTGATATACTAGTATTTGGTTAAACAATAAATGAACATAACAATGTAATTGAAGGTCTTAAAAGAACTCAAATATTAGGATTACGATTGGAACCATCTAAATGTGAATACCTTAGATCTTAATTAGAATATTTAGTTCATTTAATGACAAAAAAAAGAGTTAAACCTAATCCAGCAAAAACAGAAGCTGTACAAAATTTCAAAAACCCAACACAGTCAAAGAAATTCAATAATTTTTAAGATTAGCTGGATACTATAGAAAGTTTATAATAAACTTCTCGACCTTAGCTAACAACTTGACTTACTTAATACGAGAGGAAGTAATATTCGATTGGACGAAGAGAAAAAGATCGCGTAATTAGTGTTGCTGAGCCATGTGAACTTAACGTGATTTACGCTAAGCCAACGGGGCTGTAGAACACTGCAGTTTTAGCAGGACTTTCATGCTACTTTAGCAGACGCTTCCCAATGTGATCTTAAGGAAGAGAACAAATTTCGGGGACACGTTTGGAATTACTCTCGAAGATGCGACAAACTCGTTTATTGTTCAAGTAAAGTTAAAATATTACTAATATATCTGCTTTTCCTTTTCTACAAAAAAATGGTGAGGTAGACTTTCATTTCTGGGCTCGCTTAATAATAAAACTGACTAGTCATTAAGGGAATGTGATACCTTGCTATAAGAACAATTCAGTTTTCTACGAGTTTTTTCATAATTTTTACGTTTTCAAAAAAATAACAGGCGAAAATAACATTGACACGGATTTTATGGTAAATTTATTGCTCTTATGGTAAAGTATCAACTCCTTTAAGATACAAACAAACAGAAACTTCACATTTTTAAAAGGAAAAAAGGAAACTTTTAACAAAGAATATAATTGACTAAGATCTCAATTAATTTTTTCATTTTTCATCAGACGCACGAACAATAGAACATTTTTAAAAAGTAGAGGAAGGTACAAGCAGATTGAAGCAGAAGACTATTGGACCATGTGTTGCATTCGTTGGAGTTGTGGAAGAATACGGAGATGTTACTGAGCCTGAACATCCACGTATAAACGTTTATGTTGTTATTAATAACTTCAACTCCACAGTCGAATCGCAGAAAATAACAGACCCTATCGATTGCTGTTATAAATCTTTTTTCGCACTAAATGTCGATTTCAACGCTGAATGTAAACATGTATGGTTGTTTTTACAAAGGTATGCGTACAAAAACAAATTCACATATGTGCATAAGTACACGGTTGTAACAAAGCTGATGGAAGCACTCGATGAATTAATATTCGTCATAATTGTTTTGTTTTCTTGAAGAATTTAAATAATTAATGAGAAATGTAATATGGCGACTGCAATAATTAATTTGTAAACAGAAATGTTACAATTGACCTGAAGTTTATATAATAATCTCCTTATACCACGAAACGTGGTACAGGCTTTTGTTGATACCATTATAAGTTTTATAAGCATAACGTACACGACTTATGTTCAACCACAAATGGAAATTAAATACACTAAACACGAGAAAAGTTTACTCAATGAAATGAGAGCAATCATTGACTCATTCGCAATCAGTTTCAGTAAATTGCAAACGAAATATAAGGGGTTGTCGTTGTATCAAGAAAAAGGGCTGATGCTTATGTGTACAATATTTAAAACGGGATGTCAATATGTAGATTAAGTTGTTGATGATGAAGTGATCACGGAAAAAGTTGATTTGTACGAAAAATATGTACATTTAAAATGGATTTTGAAAGTACTCCTAGAAATACCCAGTCCGTTCGAATTATTAAAAAATTACATGGATGAGTTTTATAATGACACAAACATCTACATTAATGTTATTCACGGAAAGCTGCATAAAGAAAAATATAGATGCGAGAACAACGAATTTTTTGTCCCATTATTTATTTGTCAAGACGATTGCAAGTTAGGCAATGCACTTGGTACGCACGCGGCTGAGAATAAAGTGGGGACTGTATACACTTCGATCCCTTATTTCCCTCCGCGAATAGCTTGTTAATTGACTAATGTTTTCTTAACTATTTTATTTTATACCAACGATAGAAAAAATTGTCAACATTCAGAAATTTAAAAATAAATGATTTTGCAATTAAATGAGTTAAGACATCATGGTCTGCTCATAAAGGTGTTAAGATGTTACATTATAAGATGTTACATTATATTAAAACCTTTAATTCCGGCAAACCATGTAGAGTATCCGAAACCTCCATCAAGAAAATAAGAACTTTAATCTTTGAAAAAGATAATCTTCTAAGAACAAAAGAGTCGTACGATAAAGACTGCAAGAAAAACGATCTGTCAGAAACAGGAATCAAGAAAAAATGTACTTTCCACGGAGTCGGTGGTTTCCACATATGCGAAAATATAACATTAAATTTAATGCATTATGTATTTGAGGGAACAGCCTATCATATTATGGTACATGTCTGCGACGATTTGATTTATGAACAAAAGTTATTTTCTCTTGATTTTTTGAATATTAAGATCCAGAATTTTCAGCACGGTAATGTACAGGTTTCAAATAAAATACCATTCATAAAAAAGGACACATTGCTGCGAAAAAAAATTAAAAATGTCGGCAGCTGAAATTATGTGATTTTGTCGATATTTTGGATTGACGGTTGGCAATGAAGTGAAAGTTCAAGAAATAAAAAGTTGGGCTATATACATTTTGCTGAGAAAAATTATAGGTCTCATAACTTCTCCAAGAATCTTGATAGGTCGTATAATTGAACTAGAAGTATGAATTCCAGATTTTGTGTCTTTGTATCAAAAGCTTCACCGAGAACACTTGAAAAAATGGACCTCTCGTAAATTATTGTTCAATGAGGTACGAATTGAAACACAGGCATTTAAAGGCATCGGCTACAACTACCATTAATAAAGCTAATTTATTAAAAACTTTAAGCATACTAAACCAATTGCGATTAGCGTATTTAAAACTGAATAGAAGTTTGCACTATGATGACTTAATTTATGAAAAATTCGAAGAAGTTGGTGAAAAAAGCTGGTGAACATGGTATCACTAGACAGCAGTGATTCTTATACTGAAAGTGATAGTAAAGAACCCGCACTTAAAAAACCTGTGATTGCCGAATAAAGAGTATCAACAGATAGCGAAAAAGTAGTAATTAGGGAACCATCAGGAGAAGAAGGAGAAGATGAAGAAGCGGAAGAAGAAGACAATCAACTATAGAATGGATTCTTAGAATGAAACGAAAACCCAGCAACGAATAATAGAGTTAAAACTAAACCAAACGCTGAACGAAAACTTTGGAAATTAATAAACAAATCAGACATGCCTGATTATAATGAAATAAATTCGATACGTTATTTAGGATTATTGACAACAGAGTTTATAGATGAGGGATTGCCAATAGTAAGATTGATTTTCAGTTATCCAACCTTTACACCATTGGAAAAGGAAACTCTTTTGGAAATATTAAAACACTTATCTAATTATTACTTCGAAATAGGATTCCGTATATGTTTTATTGAAACCAGAGAATTAACTAAAGAAGAAAGGAAAACTCAAAGAAGCTCACACCACCACCTCGAAGATAAAAAAATACAATTCAAATGGCAAGATAAGTTGGTGAATGAAAGAATATTGATGAAGATATTGAGAAATACGTAAAAGTATGCCCATTTGCCAATGGCAAAAGACAACAAGATTCACTAATGAAGCAAAAGCAATCATTCCAGACACACCTACTAACCCTAACGAAAAAATCGCGTTAGACTTTTTTGGTCCCTTGCCAGAAACAAAACTAGGAAACAAATACATTTTAAGTATTCAAGACAGATTAACAAGGTATAAAGTTCTAGTAGCTATGAAAAACGAAAGCCCAGAAACTGTAATTGACAGTATGATTGACCATTGTATATATAAATTCGGAGCCCCTAAAACGATACTCACTGATTAAGGAACAAACTTCCTATCGGAATTAATGCAACAATTTGGAGATGTATTAAATATCAGGCATATAAAACCAAGATCTTTCCATCTACAAGCAAATGGCAAGATTGGAAGAATGCATTCAACTGTAAAAAATCTGATTAAAACATCAATGAAAGGTAATGTTAAACAATGGGATCAAAATTTAAAATTCATTACTTTCGTAAATAATACAATATAAAATAAAAGTACAGGCTTCTCAACTTTTGAGATGACATTCGGAAGAGATCCTAATATACCATCAGCAATACCAAGATCACCAACACTTACTAATGCTGATTTTATAAAGAAATGGAAAATCATACATGAAAACATCATTAAGAAAGCTAAAGAAAGAATTGAAGATGAACAAGAGAAGACTGAGAAGAGTTCAGATGTAAACATAGTTAAAAGTTATCCAGTTCAGAAAAAAGAAGATCAAGTCGAACTGTTACAGGAATTACAACGAATAATAATTTAGGGCAAAACTCTTCAACTTCATATTGATCAAGTGATGCCACTTTATGTTTTTGGAAAATAACGATTCTGCCAATATGGATCATTAAATTACATTATTGGTATCACGATTATTGAAAACGAGGAAGGATCTGTAACAAGAATAATCCTAATCCCAACCAAGTTTGGCAAAATATTCCTTTCTCTAATCCCCGATCATGACTGAATAATTGAATTCGAAGACAGTTACGTACCAATGGACAAACAGACCGGTATCGCGATCCCCACAACCAACATAAACCCAGATTTAATATGTGGAGAAAAAATTAAACCAATTCTAATCAAAGTTATCACATCAAGCACCGGCTCAATATAATAATTTCCGTGAACGGCCTACCAGATGTTATATAGTCAATCTGTCTTTTGATCCATCGTCAGTTTTAGCCTTCGATTTAAATCAGAAAATTGATTTTGCAGCACCACAAACTGAACAATTGATTGTCCAGAGGTCGGATTACTCCGAGATACACTCACGAAGGAAGACCTCCATTTCAGCCAGATCTTGGGGCTTAGGAGGAAGCTGTATGTCAATGTTCCTCCTTGTCCTGAAATCGCTATCATTTCTCAGAAAGTGTCTGCTTTTCGCGGTTGGTATTAATGTCGCTTCCTCATCTTCATTTGCATTAAGCTTTCGGCACAGTTGTCATAAGCCCTACGGTTCTCTTCCCGGTCTCTTTATAGTTCTCTCCAAGTCTTCATCCAGCATTCATCTCGTAATTATTATAACAAAATTGAATAAATATATCTAAAATTGAAGTAATTGAAGTATTTGAAGTAATTGACATATGGCGATCCTGTACGGCATAACAATAGAATAGTTAAATTTCAGTAAAAGAATTCATTGTCGATAAAATTAAAATAAATTTTCAACGAATTAGCATAATTTTCAACTAAGAACGATACATTTCTATCAAAAAAAGATACATTTTACACAAAAATACGATCTTTGAACTAAAACGATGAATGATCAAACAAATAAGTATACTTTTCACTAGGTAGTTCTACTTTCATCCAAGTAGTTAAATTTTCAACCAAAAAAGATGAATTCTATACGAAAAACGTGATATCCGATTAAGAACCGAAACAGATTAATTTTCAAACAAATAGTTGTGATTTTCAAACATAATAATGAAATTAACTTCAACATTATTTTATCTACCTCTTTCGTGAATAATGCAATTATTTACTTGAAAATTAATCTTTTTGGTGAAAATTCAGTTTCAGTTTGAAAATTCTTCGATCTACTTTGCAATAACAACCTTATCATTTGCGCAAGCTAACCCACGTACCCGCACTGTCTCGAGGTCCACAGCTTCTTCGTCGAAGAGAGCCATTCTTAGACACTTGTCCATGAAAGTCTTTTTTCATAAATAATCATTAATAAGTAATTTGAGAATAACGAATCACCTTCGAACTGATTTTCAATTGTTTGAACAATTCTCATTTTTTTTATTAATTCTTTTTCCATGTAAGTCGCGTAATGAACGTATTTTCTAGACGTTATGGATATTTTATTCAATGGTGGGGTCTTTTTTAAGTTTTTTATATGTATCGACCGTTTGAAGGTCCATGTCAGGTCAATCAAGTTGAAACTTAACATTTCCCTTAATTTTAGCCATAAAATAAAAACCAAAACTTATTTTTCCAATATCACTCCCATAAGTCTGTTTTATGAGATCCCGAAAAACCCCCACAAGTGAAAAATTGGGTTTTGCGTGTTTTTGGTGCATATCATGATTTTTTTACGGTTTTTTGAATACAATTTTTTTTGCAATAAATAAAATAATAATTTTTTCTGATAATAATTAAATGTTTATTTAAATTGTTCAAAGAATTAATTATTGTTTCTGACACTTTTCTCTCAAAATAGAGTTAGAGAGTCACGGCTTTTTCTATTTTTTCAACTTATTATCCAATTTTTAATTAGAGCCAAGAACATTTTTTTTGGCTAAGGGTCAATGAATATTTTTCTTTGATTCAAATACATTTTATTTGCATCAAAAGATTTTTTTTCTGAGTGCTGAACTAAGAAACTGCTTTACTAAGAGCCCATGAATATTTTTCATTTATACAATGAACACTGTTTATTGCTACAAAGAAATTTTATTTGAATCTAAGAATGTTTTTTCTAAATGTATGATTGATAAGTAAGCATTATTTTTATTCTTAAATATTGAGAAACCTAGCATTGTTTGACAAGATTACTTTATCCTGATGTATTTTGACGCAATGAATATGAATCCGAAGTCTATGTACCTCCATCACGTCAGGTTCAAGGTCATTTCAAGGTCCAACAAAGAAAAAACTGTGCAATATTCTTCAAAAACCTTTTATTTATGTTTTTGGGGTCGCCGAATCGAAATCCGAGTTCCATTTAGCTCCATCACGTCAGGTTCAAGGTCATTTACAGGCCAAATACAGCAAAAGCCGTTCAATGAATTTCAAAAACCTTTTTCAAAAAGGTGGGGTCGCTGAATCCGAATCAGAGGTCCATTTATCTCCACCGCGTCAGGTTTAGGGGCATTTCAAGGTCCAATACAGAAAAAGCCGTGCCAACAACCATTTTGGTGTTGCTGAATCTCGCTTTCTGGAGTTCACCAGCGACACATCTTTTGGATTCAATTTGCTACAGTCAGAGTACCCCGCGCACTACACAGTAAAATGCGGCTTCTGACAAATTGGCTGAAATTGCAATATAACATAGCTCAAAGCCTCCTGATCAAAAAATCCTAATGGGTACTAGTCCAAAAAATCAAAAATTTTCGAGATAGGTGTGGTTGTACGCGAAAAATATAACCGCAAGCGAATCTAATGTCCCGCTTGAAACTTGAAGATGATATTGCACTTCATAGCATGCATTTTATGTTATTTTGACCTGAACATGACCTTTAAATGACCTTAAACTGACCTTCAGGGATCAAATGAACAACGGATTCTGATTCAGCAACCCCAAAAAGGTTGTTGAAGTTTATTGCACGGCTTTTCCTGTATTTGACCTTCATATGACCTTGAAACTCAAGCAGTGAAGGTAAATGGACCTCGGATTTCGATTCAGCCACCCCAAAAACATATGTAAAAGGTTTTTAAAGTTTATTGCATGGCCTTTCCTGTATTTGACCTTGAAATGACCTCGAACCTAACTTCATGGAGGTAAATGGTCCTCGGATTCATATTCAGCGCTTTGAAATACACAAGGATGAAGTGGTCTTGTCAAATAGACATCACCTTTTTTTGTAAACCAATGTTATTGAACTTTAGCAAAGTATTTATAGTTGTGGTGTAAATCTATTTCTAGGACAATGATCTGGATTTTTTTGTTCAATTACACAAACTCTGTTTATTCTTGTGCACTCGTTTGAAACGTCAAGAAAGACAAGTAGTTTCGTAACTTATGACAATAATCTAAAGACAGTAAAAAATCCATATAACGCTCTTATTGTATCTGATGAGAATTTTCATAATTATAAATTTTCTTTATTTCATCAATAATTTTTAGACTCATCTTGGACAACGGATGTAGCCACGATTTTTTTCTAAATCATGCATCATGTAATATACAAATATAGCAAAATTTCAAATATTAAGAGTTCTGAGAATTGTTTACACATGTTAAATAATTTAGTGAATGATTAATTCGGGGTATTAAATATTAAATAAAATACAATTTTAAACCAGAAAGATGAATTTTTTAACTTTACTCTAAGAAAATAGTAGTAGAGACTTAGTCGGAATTCAGAATACTCAATTAAATCGATTTTATTCTTAATTTAAAATAAAGACGAAGTCATTAGTCAAATATAAAGTTTAATAAAAGTAGGCTTAGTTACTTAATTTAAATTAAAGTTAACATCATCGCACGCACCTTAACATACGAGGTGAAAATAAATAGACAGTGGGACATTGTGAATAGTTTTTTTATTGCGGTGTTTTTATTTCTATTCATCGCCTCTTCTGTGAAGATCTTACATTTTCGCGGGCTCTATATGGTCGAAAATGTCTTTTGTCCTGAAGTTGTTCCACTTCTATGTCAAGCATTAGTTCAGCTGCATTATTTCCTGGAGGTCTGTTAACTCGATGAAACTGTCCATCAAGTGCAGCATATAGTCCATAAAACGTAAAAACAATCTCTTCTACATTTGCATTTGTAGGCTCTAATATTCCAAGGTCGTACATATCGGGAAATGATGTTAATGAAAGAATTTCTTCGTTGTCTGGTATTGGAATGTATCCAGAGTTATCTGCTGCGAGTCGATAATAGCCTATAGGAAATGTGGTCTCTTTATATTTCAACCCATTCCTTTGTCGCCCGAGTTCAGGTTCATATTTTCGTATGACTTCATGATATTGTAGGCAATGAAAAATAAAGAGATTATGGATTTGGACATTAATATGATTGATCAATTCAGGATGTCTAATAATAGGAGATGGTGCGGCCAAAGGTGGTTTTACTGGAGGAAAACGTCTGCAATGAGGATGTAGGGCTGAAGAAGAAGCACGTGTGTCAGAGTGAGCATGTCCAGCAGGAAGAAAATTTAGATTAGGGTTCGGATATGGGATTTGATGTTGATATTGGTTAGGACGTACATATGGGTTGTGAATGAGATATTGGTGAGGATCGGCATATGGGTTATAATTGGGATGTTGGGGAGGATCAGCATATGGGTTATGATTGGGATCATTGGAATCTTGGTTATAATAGTGATTATTATTGTGATTATAATTGTGGTTATAATTGTGATTTGCGCCATGACCTTCATCATCGTCCATCTGTGAACTGAACTCTGTAAGAAGAAATAGGTACGGAAATTTTTAATTTTGCAACATAGCTATAATATTGTTCGGACATATCCTTGAAAAGTATATTTACCAGTGGACTTTAGAATGATGAACAAGGTGGTGACCAGAGAATGAAGAATCCTCATTTTTCAAAATACAATAGAAATGAATAATGGAGGACTTTATTTATAATGTAACTGATGACTGTGCTTAGGTTCCCAGCATATATACTGGAGGTGGATTATTCACATAATTCCACATTTCACCTTTCACACATATAACAATTAGGAAGTAAAATGTGAAATCATACATAATCTACTAACCGTAATCTTGACATGATGCCGGTCCAGTAATTCCTTACGTAAACAGTCAGAGCTTTGTCACCGTGAAACTGCGTAATTCAGCTGAGCACACAGCGCCTCTCTCATCCCCTTGGACCCCTCCATCAACAAATTCTGCATTTGTCTACCAAATGAAATAAACCGTTTTAAATCAAGTAAAGGGAAACTTTTAACAAAATAAAAAAAAAAAAAAAAAAAAAAAAAAAAAAAAAAAAAAAAAAAAAAATGAACAGAAGGGTAATAGTTGATATTTTCACATAAAAGGTTTTTAATTTTCGATAGATCAATAAATAAAAAAATGGCATAAAAAATGTTGAGTATTTAACTCATGTTGACGAATTTTTAGAAAAAAGTTGAATTTACAACCCAAAAATATTTACCTTGCTGTTCGGAATAATCAAGATGCACGCGTCGTCCTCAGTTGCGCGATGATATCGCGCAACTTAGGACGCGTGACACCTTTCAGTGCGTGACCTCCTCTAAGGATTTATTGTCACGTTACGCTGGTTTCCTTCGTGTTTCTTATGCCGAAGCACTTCTTGGAGGTAGCCTGCCACTTGGTCTCAATGATATTTGCTTTCGAGCATTACGCTGACTATGCTTTCGGGCGATATGTCCCCAAGCTCTAGTTCGAGTTTTCTTCGGTGTTCTGCCCATCTGTGACACACAAAAAAGTTTTAATATGCATGGTCCCTTCCCGTATCGACGTAAATGCATTCCGGGCAGGTGGGCTTGAAAGTAGCCGTGCTTGTCTCTTGCTGTCCACCTTACTATTGTGTGTATCTCCCACTGGTATTGCCACTGCTCTTTCGTCAGAGATCTGGCTTCGGCTTTTGCTGTTTTGTGCTCCACATCCGAAGATGCTTCGAAGATCCGTTTCATCTCGAATATCAGCAGTGCTATTGGCATCATTCCCGCGATGACCAATACAGCCGGTTCCGAGACTGTGCGATAGGATGAAATGATCATCTGTGCTCCTATCTTCTGTACTGATGCCATCCGGTGTCACTTTCAACGCATCAGCCCATATCTCACTGCCCGTTTTCGTTTGCCATAAGCCTGCCTAGCGCTGACGTTACCTCTGGTGCCTTATCCGCCGCTTGCCTTATTTTCTCTCAGTATTTGAGCTTCATGTCCAAATTCAGACCGAGGTGTTTAACCACGGGTTTCGTCTGGATCTCCTTTGAGCTTACGTACATTGGTACCATAGTTGGTATCTATTTTCTGGTGATCAGAGCCAGCTTGGTTTTCTCCATAGCTATGTCGAGCCCATGGTCCTTCATCCATCTTGTCACCCGGCGCATGATCTGGTTCAAATTTCACTGGATTTGCTCTACGTCTCGTGCAACTATGACAACTATTATATCGTCTGCATATCCAGACAGATATGTCCCGTTCAGCATCTTTATTCGAAGGATGCCATCGTATGAGATGTTCCAGAAGTCGCGTACTAGGATCAACATCTGGACACCTCCAGCCGT
>CAKNWT010322031.1:0-12212 GCA_932066315.1 Andricus coriarius
AAGTCAAGCTTGTAAAATTCAAACATCAGACATAAAAAAATCTTCGTTCTACTCGTATTATATAATTTTTTCATTGCATTAACCAATAAAGGCTAAAAAATTAAATAAATGAATTTAAAAAATTGTATCAGTCACCGACTTGAGTGACATATCAATAATTCCATCTTGAAAAAAATCCGAGTTGGTACTCTGTAATATGGTGGCTGAATTGGCTTTAAAATTTAGAATAAATCTCCATACATAGAAAGTTGTGGTAAATTTTGATCTGACAATTAAAGTTGTAACATTGAAAAATAAAGTTAAAAAAAAAGTGAGATCAAAAATCAGTGATGGGCTCTTTTGAAAAGCATTTATTTGACTTACTGTGTGCCTATATTTGTGAGCTGTAAATATTTCATTTCAATGTTGACACACTTCCACATGTTCAATCGACTTGGAACCTTGCAAACAAACGTATTTTAGACGACAATACAAAATTCTATCAACTTTAAGTTGAAAAAAAATTAATTTATTTTAGACTAAAATTTATTATGTACATTACATTTTGTTAAATTAAAAAAAATGACAACAAATAGTTATATCATATTTGAGTTGTTATGACTTTGCATTCAAATACCATACACCCCTCTCCTTCCAAAAAATGTTTTTATCACTTTCAAAGAATGCAAAGAATTCGGGTACCCATGAAAATACATTAGTGTATGTGCGTGTGTATATAGGTAGTACTTCTGCATCCAGACACAATCCACGTCCATTTCCTTTTCAGCTCAGTATATTATTTACGACCATATGTTTTAAAATATTATGTCCTGAACATTGCATATTTGAAAAAGACATAAAAAAGTAAAATAATATATATTAAAATATATGTTTGAAAAACAAGCTTTTATGCCAGTGTACTAAGAGGAGAAAAAATAATTCTAAAATGGCTTGTGAAATAATAATAATATAATAATAATCTGACTAAAAATAATAGCTTGAGGCGTAAATATGGACCCTTGTAGTTACACGATTAAAATCTTACCATATTTATACAACATGCATTTATTTTTAGTCACATTACTATTATATTTGTATTATTATTTCACGAGCCATTTTAGAATTATTTTTCCTTTTTTTTAGTACATTTAAATTTAAGTTTGTTTCTTAAACATATTTTTTAATATACTAGTTGTATATTTTGTTTTGAAACATTAATTTTCCTTGCTTGACTTTTTTCATATCCCGCTTCGTTTTCGAGAGAAACTCAAAATTGCAAATTTCTTTAATTAGAAAATAAATTTTTTAAAAACGGCCCGGGTAAAGATGTTTTAATAAGAAATGTTAGACATTCCATGTTTGAAAATCAATAAATAGATTCTTGGTGGCATCAATTTCATTACTGTAATCACGTAACATAAAGAAAATGTTTAGCAATCTGAAGAATAACCGAGTAATATACCTAGCTTGTGAAATCAACATATCAGAAAAAGTCTTCTTGGTCCTACTCTTATTTCATTAATATGATGGCTAGAAATTATTATTATAAAATTAAAAAGATTCTAAATGTGAAGAAATTTAAAGCTGAGGCAGCGGTTGCTGGTTGGTCTATATAACAGCCACGAGCACAATCAAAAAAATTATTAGTCACCGGTTGTAGTGACATCTGAAAAAAGACCCGTGACTATTAGCTATATCACATATAAGAATGTTTTAATTAATTTTATCACCTGGTCGACATCAAATAACATCATCTGATCATTTTACACGGTTGGAAGAAAAAAACACATAAACATGGAACGAGTCAACAACACAGATGGATTCTTTCAAAGGATTGGAAATGAAGAAATAGTCAATAATTTGAGAAAATGGAGTGAACTGAACAATACATATTTATAACTGAAGAGGCCCTTCGTCGAAGGGCGAAACGTTTGAAGTTTCTGTAATACATTTTTGGACCAGTATACCAACAAGCAATAACATCTCTTAATTAATTTTGTCACCTTATCACCTGGTCGACATCAAACACCATCATCTATAAGGGTGGGAATCTTCCAAGGAGACTCCCTGAGACTGATACTTTTTTGCATCTCCCTCTCGCCTCTATCTATTGTACTAAGAGGCAAAACCTCTGGATACCTATGTGGACCGCCAAACAAAAGAGAATATGAGGTCAACGACATTTTATACATGATGACCTTAAACTCTTTGCTACTTCAAAATAGAACCTTGTCATCCTTGTGGCAGCGAAAAATAAGTACTCTAAAATTGTTGTCATGAGCTTTGGACTGAACAAGTGTGCCTGCGTCCACCTCCATCAAGGAAGACTAGAAACTACATCATCGCGTGACGATCAGGATGTTAATCTCGTAGGCAGAAAAATCATTCAACATCTTGGTAATGGCCCTCACAAAAAGATATCGCAAAATTCTCGGAAAAATTTGGGCTTCCGAATCATCTGGGAAGAATAAGATCCAGGCGAACAATATACTCGCCGTCCCTATACTGCTCTACACTTTTGGTGCTGTAAAATGGAACGTCGACGAGTTAAAGAAACTTGACCGAAGCACGTGCAAGACGATGACAATCCATCGAAGTCACCTTCCGTACCTCGAATATAGCTCCCTCGAGAAAAAGGGGGTAAGGGCTTGCTGAGCTTGGAGTGTGTTCATCGAAGAACTAATCTGGTTACAGCCTGCTAAGTTCTAAATAGCAGAGATTTTCGTGTACGACTCGTACATCAACATAAAGTCGTCAATGCTGCGGTGTTTCTATACTAAGCCGCAGATGAGCTTGATCTCCTATTTGATTCCAGCGACACTACACATAACCTAGCATCACCAACACCTGGGGTACTGAAAATTCGTGCACAGGAAGCAGAAAATCTACTATTATTAAGAGGACATGATGACAGGCCCCTTCACTGTAAATTCTACGGCATTATACGTCGATAATAGCTATCTCAAGTCTGCTGTATTGAGATTGGACACTGAGAGATTTCTTTTAACCTGTCAAGACAGCGTTATAGACATCTTAGTTTACCGCAAGCGCATAATGAATGTACCTGTAGGCGAAAACAACTGCCGAGCGTGCAAGCAAGAGACAGAAAGACTTAGACATGTTCTCAGTTGATGCTCAAGTTTGCATGCTACGGGTGCATAAAGAGAGACGATGCGGCTCTAAAAGTGTTATATTACCATATTCAGAATTCCTATGGTGTTGATCTATTACCAGTCTTGCCATACGCCCAGGGGAAACTTGAGTCCGTTGTGTAGAATGATCAGCGTAAGATCTTTTGGAATTGCTTATTCTCCACCACTCAATGTATCACTGCTACAAAGACTGATATTGTCCTCCAAGATCTAAAGACGAAGACCATTTACGTGATTGAATTCTCGGCACCAGCCGATAGTAATTTCATGGCAAAGGAGGAAGAAAAACGGGCGAAATATCAGGCACGTCTTCTCGAGGTGAACAGATTGTACTAAGGCTACAAAAAGTCCATGTTGTAGTTCTCATAAGCGGCTGTTTAGGAGGCATGACGGCTTCATTTCTTAGCCAACTCAACAAAATCCCGGCTTTCCAGCGTCAGGCTCAGTCCATCGCGAGCCGGATGTAAAAGGCTGTTCTTCTGGGATCTCTTCATTTGGTCCGTCAACACTGTTCATTACAACGTTCTACAAAGAATGGTAGTTCTGAAAAAGTATCCAGAGGCAAAACTTTCATCTTCAACACAGCTGTCTGCCGCGTAAGGTAAAAGGTAATCCGCGGCTAGAGACCGGACTCCAAGGAACAGTGTTGTACGAAGTCTCTTGCGTAAATTTCCTGCTCTTGCTTACCTTCTAGGATAGAAGGAGCAGGAGTGAATGACGTATACGTTCCAGTTGCATCGGGATTGGTTGCTTTACGGAACCATGTTTGTAGCTTCCGGGGCCTACAACTTCTCACTTATAATAATAGTAGTAGCAATACTGATAATACAGGCCCACAAAAAAAATTTTGGTTTTGAGTCTTGGACGCCAATATGATATTCCCACGTATTTTCGCCCGCTGAAACCGAATGCGCAACCCGTTTTACCTCTACATGTCAGGATTTCGACATAACCTCAAAAAAGACTTGAAAAATCCCTTAAACCGATCAAATCATTTGCTTTATACAACTTTCCCCCCCCCCCCCCCGCGGAAAAAGTGGTAATCCTATAACACCGTATTATCATATTCCCCTAACCTCGTTATACAATAAGTCCATAACCTCTAAGCCCTGTAATCTCATTTAGTATAAAAATCTGTTCCGGGAAAACACAACAGTTTCGTGAGGATTTCTTGTTGCACATAGTCATAACTAAGTAACTCTATAACCCCAGAATCCCACAACACCATACCCTCAAAAGCCCTGCACTGCGTTAACCCATATACCATAACCCTTTAACCCCGTCACCCTATTTTGTGGAGAAGTCTGTTTCCCGAAATCATAACAGTTTTGTGAGTGTTTCTTGTGGAATACAGTCAGGGTGAATAAAACCCCAAACTCTTCAAAACCTCATAACACTTTCATTGCATTTACTTTGTTTTATCTTCAATCAGTAGAGTTTATACGCCTGCTATCCTTATCATAAACAATGGTAGTCACCCATCATATCCGAGCTTCATGTGACTTAATTAAATAGTTACATTTCTTTGATGCTATGGGATGGTGATCGTGGTTTTAACGAAATGAAGAGATTTTCAGGTTATGGTGTCGTGAGATTTTTTGTTTATAGAGTTACTTACCCACCTTACCCATGACTATGTTCCACAAGAAAAACTCACGAAATTGTTCTGTTTTCCCGAAACAGATTCTTCTACTAAATGAGGTTACGGTGTTTAGAGGTTATGGAGCTATGGTATCATGAGGTTAGGGGATTATGAGATTATGGTGTTATAGGGTTACCAATTTAGGGGGAGGGGGTGAAAGTGGTCTGGGGTAAATGATTTCAACGGTTTTAGGGATTTTTTGTGTGTTTTTTGAGGTTATGTCAAAATCCTGACGTGTAGAGGTAAAACTGGTTGCGGATACGGTTTGAGCGGGAAAAAATACATGGGAATATCATATTGGCATCCAAGAGTCAAAACAAAATTTGTTTTGTGGGCCTGTATAATAATTCACATGAAGATAAGATAAAAATACTGAATGTAATAAAAATAAGCGATACTAGAATAAATAAATAATAAATAATAATAATAGTAATACTGATAATGATTAACATGAAGAAGAGAAGAGATAATTAAGATAAAGATCAAAATTAATAAGAGTAATAATAATTTACCCAAGATAATTGAGAGAAACGAAGATGTAGTATTGCCGAGTAATAATGAGACTTTATACAATAATAAGAATTAGAATAAATTTGGTTTATCACAAGGTTAGCCCTATACAACGCTATTCTGCTTCAGAAATTAGAGTCACGGATAATTAACCAGGTTATCCACGAATCATTATACAATAAGGCAGAAATTTAAAGCAGAAGAAGGTAAAATATATTTGAAAATGGAAAAATCTGAAGAGGAAACATTTAGTTTAAAAGAAAACCATTACACTGAAAATCGTCAGGGACGTAATATTAAGAGTTCCTTTTATCTGTCGCCCACTGAAGCCATCGGCGTATATCACGTATTTCCGTTGTGAAGTTAGGTTTCGGAAAAACAGTGCAATTTTATAAGAAATTAATCTATGATGCCTGATACCATGAGTTATAAATCTTAGTGCTTATGTTTAATATTATATAGAGATATTTGGAGATGTTACCAAAGTATATTTATTTACATTCTGGTCGTATTTGGAGTTTTTTATCCATTGTTTTCATAATAGTAATATATAATATAAATATTAATATCGGCAAGAAATACCAAATGTTCACAAAAAGAATTCTTTAAAATATCACACAGTCGCGCCTTCTTTCATTAAACTTTAGTATTATTATTAATTTTCACATTGTTTAACAATGAGTCGTAAATAAAAATTCGTAATTTCCTACTAACCTTTAGTGGCTCAATCACTTTTCTCTAATTCAGTTTCTAAAATGTCACTAATAATTAATTATATTAAACTAAATTATATTTAGAAAGTAACCTCAATTTGTCTCCAAGAAAATTATATAGTTTATAATGCACATTGTGACAAAAGTATTTCTTTATAACCTTATTTTTTACATTTTTTCGTCATATTTGCAACATTTTAGAACTTTTTAAAAATTTTCTTTGACTCAAAGGCTACAAATGAAAGTAAACATTTTAATCACGTATGATTTCACAGAAACATGCAACCTCAGCGAGCAAATAATAATATGTGACAATCAAACTTTTTTGGTTACTGTTAAATTATACTAGCAATTATATATTTCAATAAAAAATGTTAAAGAATTATTTAAATGTCCTCAAATTATTAATAGCTATTGTGTCCGGAATTGGTATGAAAAACGGAGAGGATTATTCTCCAGCGGGTTTCTATCCTTAGGTCTATGGTTTTAGCTTCAACCAGACTGACAATCGTAGCGATCTTAGGTAACTTATTTTTATCCCGCCAATATCTCCAAAGGGATCTTCGTCACAACAAATCCCTAATCCTGATAGAAAAGCAATATGAATACATTTTTCTATTATATACAGTACCGTGCTTTCTTTTCTGGTGGTTATACCAGCGATAAACTAAGTTATATAGATTTACAATAACGCTTTAGAAAGATTAGTATATTTCTTGACGCCTGAACTCTACTTGAAGTAATTTATATAAACAGAGGCCGAGATAGCACTTGAAAAACACCGACCAATTTTCCGTTTTTTTACCAATTTTTGATTCTCAACTTCAACTTTCTGCATGCTTCAGGGACGTAAATGAAAAAATGAAAACTTTGCCGAATTAAAGCCTACAATCTTCTCTTTTAAATTAGTACCTCACTATCAAAACTCGCTCCTTGCATTGATAACCTGCCCAAATGAAACCTTACGCGTTATTTTTCTGTGATCTTCTTGCTTTGAATTTTTGCTAGCTTGTTTTCTTTTCTTTTTTGAGGTTTTCTGAATTAATATTCACATTTTCGTGATCATTTGGGTGAAAGAGAATGAGCAGAACTCGCAAGAAGAAAAGAAACGTAGGTAACCACAAAAAGCTGAATTTTGTGTTGTTGGTACCAGTCATAAAACATAAGTAACTAAGATTCAAATGCATGCTGTTCGGGTTAAGGTGTGTAAGCAGGGAACCAAACACTACAAAGAGACACGTGAGATCAAGAGCACTGGGTTTATTTTACACAACAGTTTAAATGGTTTTACAATCAAGAATCAATCGTTAACCGACACAAGATCACAACCTTGCCAAGGGTAGTTGCCTGTTCGAACGCTGGAGAACGAGAGAGTGCCTCGCATCCACACACACACTGGGCCTCTCCCCCTTAGCGCCCATTCCCCCACTTCACCTCACACCTCGCCGTACCTGGCCCAGAGAGTGCCACCCCCTCTTGCCTAAATTTTTGACCTCATGACGAAAGTGGGTCTAACGCCTTGGAAAAGTCCTGATCTTCCTTTCGAAGATATAATTATCTTGGAAATCAGTGAGACTTCACCAAGCGAAGGCCACGAACACGGCCCTATCAGGTGCCCATGTCGTGATGACGCAGAGTGGAGGGATGGGGGGCACGCTCACCCCACTTCCAAAAAAGCGCTTGATGCAACTCGCGAGAACACCCCCGCGATCCCCAGAGATCGTGCAGACAAACGCAGAACCCAACCATCTCACCACCATACGCGGTGTGAACCCACACAATCTCCCATTCGGAAAAATTCGGAAGAACATTAACGATTTTTTTTTCAATACAGATGTTACAAACTTCAGCTTTTCGTTATTAATTTCAGCTTTACAAACCCTATATCTTCATATGTTAACTGACAAATAAATACAAAAGAAAATAAATAACCAAGGTGCCATATAAGATGTGAGACGTGAGAAGTACAATGCAAGCAGGGATAACAATCGACTGGTTGAACTTTTACAATATTTGTTTCCTAGAAAATTAGGTTCGATGAAACACGAGCTGACGCATCCACACTTATTCGAGGGCAACGCAGACCCAAATCTACCTGCTTTGATTATTTAAACTATTTCAAGACAAACCTAACAATATCTACGAGAAGAAGGAAGGCTCATTAAATGCGTGCATCGGGCAAACACCCTCCCTTATCATCCCGACCTTGAGAGAGCTATTCCAAATAACATCACTTTCGCCCTACATTTAGGAGGCTACTATACGGAAAGGCCCCCATCATCCTAAGTCCTTTTTAGATCTTTAGCTAACCGGAACACATGCATTCAGTGAATTAGAAACAAAACTCGCTCTATTCAGGTTAGTTAGTTCCAAAACTAGTTAATTTATTTATTGTGCAAAATAACTTTCCTTTTGCACACAGCTTAGTTAATGTCACTAACATCATTATACGACAAGAAAAACTAAAAGTTTTGGAACTCACGTATTTAAACGAGACCAAAAACATCATGAAATGTTCACTAGTTCTTGAATTTGCATGAAAATGATAATTTTTTTTAAGATACCGACGTAAAAAGAGAGGCATCTACTTAATACGATTTTTTTAGTCGGCTGAACATTTTAGCCGTCATTGTAATATCCTCGGATAGAAGTATTATTGTTGACGTCCCAGAAATAACCTTAGCTTCTTTTTTATTTTAAATTTCGACATCCTGGCATATAGAAATAATTAAATCTCTGAATTAATCGTAACTTGGGTCATCCTATTGTACAATTGTGAAGAACAAAGTAGGTTGGACAATAAGGTATTATTCTTAAAAAAGAAATAACTGTGGATATTTTTTCAAATTATTCTATATGCTTTGTGTATATTGAAAAATCGAGAATTTTCGTATAAGAGTTCCGAAACAGAAAATTCTATAATTGGTAACATCAAAAAAATATCAAGTAACATGAAGAATCAACAAATAATAAATCAAGCTTGTGCAATTCACATATCCGAACATGTCTTTTTGGTCCCATTCTTATCTCATGATTGTGCAGTTTAGAGATTATTATTATTATAAAATTAAAAAGCTTCTAAATATAAAGCAATTTAAATCTGAATCATCGGATGGTGGTTAGTATATATAAAAGCCACGAACATATTCCAAAAAATTATTAGTCACCGGTTTTGGTTCCCTGTCAGTAACTCATCTTCAAAAAATGAAAATCGTTTTTGATACTACATTCCTTCCATATATGGTTTTTCTTCACTCTATTCGTAAGCCTATAGTATAATAGAAATATTACTGGTAATGAAAAAGATTAGACGTTCACAGCAAAAAAAGAAATATGGTCATTATATGAAAAAACATGTAGTTGATCCAACTAACCTTTTTGGTTGTTGTAACCAAATTTTTGTTAGTTAGACAATTCGGTTGATTTAACAAAAATATGTTGTAGGGCCAATCAAATATTTATATAATGTTTTTAATGCAGCTAATTTCATATAAATGCTTATAATATTTGCCGACTTGAGTGACATATCAATAATTCCATCTTGAGAAAAATCCGAGTTGGTACTTTGTAATATGATGGCTGAATTGGCTTTATAATTTAGAATAAATCTCCATAAATAGAAAGTTGTGGTAAATTTTGATCTGATAATTAAAGTTGTGACATTAAAAAATAAAGTTAAAAAAAAAACAAAGTAAGATTAAAAATCAGTGATGGGCTCTTTTTAAAAGCTTTTATTTGACTTGCTATGTGGGTATGTTTGTGAGCTGTAAACATTTAATTTCAATGTTGCCAAACTTCCACATGTGCAGTCGACTTGGAACCTTGCGAACATACATATTTCCGACGACAATACAAAAGTCTATCAAATTTAAATTGAAGAAGAAATTTAATTTATTTTACATTAAAATTTATTATGTAGGGGAGCGGCGGCGAATGCAGCGCACATAAAGGAAAATGCACGATTAAAATTCAAATATAAAGTAAAATATTGTAATAAAATATATTTAGTTTAGATCAATATCTTACCAATGCTCTATGTATGGAGATAATTTAATTGAAGTTCATTAAAACAGTTAGTTAATGTGTTTTCCAAAAAGTGCATCTGCGCCAAGTTGTCCTACCTTGTTTGGTAATGTGGCGCGTTTCGATTTCAATCACAATTATTGAATAAAATCAAATTATAAAGAAAAATTGGTAAAATGCAATGAAAAGAAGATAAATATATTTACGTGTAATATTATTAACATATTTGAGGGATTGTGTCTGCTGAAATTTCAAGAAAATTTTTTTTTTTTCAACAGTGCAGAATGTCTCACAATAATTTGACAGTTACGTCTTTTGAAACGTCAAGAAAGAAATTCTTTGTAAACAGTGCAGAATAACTCATTAATATTAAAAATAACATAATAAAGAATATACTTAAGTAATTATCAATGGGGAAACTGTCCATTGACCATTTGCAGTCTTTCGTTTGCATACTCCCATCTAGAACAATAAATGTTAGGAGTGCTACAAATTTTTTATTTTAAGATAAGCCTACAGACGTTTTATAAACAATAAATCAAATCAGACAAATAACATCGCTTTTCAACATCTTTTCTAATCTAACTACACACACATACACACATATATATATATATATATATATATATGCACACACACATGCATGTATATAGGTAGTACTTCTGCATACAGACACAATCCACGTTCATTTCGATTTTCCAGCTCACCCGAAAAAAATTGAAAATACAAAATTATATCAAATTCGAGTTGTCACGACTGTTTTTACTCATATAATTGACTAAAAAGTATATTCTTTACTACCATATGTTTTGAAATATTATGTCATGAAGATTGCATATTTGCAAAAGATCTAAAAAAGTAAAATAATATATAATAAAGAATGTGATTAAAAAACAAACTTTTATTGCAGTGTACTAAAAAGAGGGAAAATAATTCTAAAATGGCTTGTGAAATAACAATAAGATAATAACAATCTGACTAAAAATAAAATCTTGAGGCGTAAATATTGACTCTAGTAGTTATAGGATTAAAATCTTATCATATTTATACAACATGCATTTATTTTTAGTCAAATTACTATTATATTTGTATTATTATTTCACGAGCCATTTTAGAATTATTTTTCCTTTTTTTAGTACATTTAAACGCAAATAATGAGATCTCTTTCAACAGCGAAACTGCGCCTTGAACGGCAAGTAAAGTGCATTCAGGAAAATTCCACCTTTTCTACTCATCCTTTCCGTCTGTTCAAAAAAAGGTCAAGTGCCGTTAAAAATCCGCCTGGCCGGGAAGTGAATTAAATCTTCTATGAGCAAGTATATGGAGATGATTATCAGATAAATGAAGACACTTCAGATATACCACTCATTCGTAACTTTTGCTAAAGGCAAATGTTACAAGGTCCAGAGGAAGATTGACCACTAATTACTGCTGAAGAAGTGAAGAAAGTTATAGCTAGAACTAAAAACTTTTCCGCGCCAAGGCTAGCAAAAATTAACAACTTTTGGTGGAAGAAGTTCACTTCTACGCACCAACATCTAGCTCGGAAATTTACTACTTTCTTAAACGGAGAACAACCCATCCCGCAGTGGCTAGTGGAAGAACGCACGGTACTGATCCCTAAGACCGGAGATTTGTCAAATCCAAAGAACTATACGCCTACCGCTTGTTGTAGCACAAACTACGAAGTATTGACTGGCATCCTCAAATAGAGGACATTAACATCTATTGAGCCTGTATGGAGTGCGATGATTGAACGTGGATGCAAGAGAGGGCTGGCAGGTTGCAGGGAGAATCTTGTTATAGACAGATGTATTAGCGAGGACTCGATCAGGTATCGACGCAATCTATCCATGGCTTGGATTGACTCCCGTAAGGCATTTGCTAACACGAACCATGAGTCACTTATTAAGCTCCTTAAGTGCCTGGAGATGCATCCAAAATAGTAAGATGCATTAAAGAGCGTATGCTCTTGTGGCAAACAAGATTTGTCGTAACCTGAGATTGGCAAGCAAGATTTATCGACCTGAGTCTGATTCTTTTTAGCATCTCCCTCTCGCCTCTATCTATTGTGCTCCAAGGCAAAAGCTCTGGATGCTTATGTAGACCGCAAAACAAAAGAGAATATAAGGTCAACCACCTTTTATTTAGGGTACTGTTAAATTATACTAGCCGTTATATATTTTAATAAAA
>CAKNWT010322043.1:0-11583 GCA_932066315.1 Andricus coriarius
TATTTTCAGCTTTTTTCTAAGGCTTGCCCAATTCATCATCATACCTTTTAATCAATTTTAAGATTAATTACAGATTATTAATATACTTTTTTTGGCAGAATTCAGTAGAAAACATTTAATAGCTCCTTTTTGTGTTTTTAGTTTTATTTTGACGAAAACACTACTTAGATCTCTTTTGGCAAGCGGCATCAATTGTAAATGAATTAATGTTTATTTTAATTAACTTTATTTACATTTTCAATACAATTTTGTAGCAATTTGTAAATAAATTTACAAGCTTTCAGACTTACAAAATTTATTTTCATGATTTTTAGGCAATCAATAATTCCTTTTATGTTGAAACAGTTGTCAAGGTTCCCTGGAGTTGAAAAAAGTATATTTAAAAAGAAAGCAAAAGCTTATACTTGATTATATATATTTAAATTGACTTTTCTCAGAGATACCGCTGTCCCAAACGTACCGACACTCGCCTATCGGTTTTGAATTTTGGGAAACGAAATAGAAGTTACTAAGAAAGGTTTATCCGGTCATAAATGTTTATAATGACAAATACAAACTTCTAAAAATAATTTTTTTTGAAATGATAAACATTTAGGTGGAAGACTGGAAGTTTCGAATGACCTAATTTCAGAAATTGAAGTTTCCGAATTCGAAAGGGATCGTTTTTTCTAAATACTTTGAACTCGACTTTGAAATTTCAATGGATCCGACCGTGAGAATTTCGCAGCTCAGACAGCGGTTAATTGTAGGGATGCATGGTTTTTTAGCGCCACGTCATCCCATCCTACAGGTAGTGTCTGAGGATTCTAGACAGTCAGGAATCTCCACAAGATTGAAGAGCACGTAGCAGTTTTTTCTAGACCAATCAAAATGCCCTAAATCCGTCCCAACCTAACAAGGTTTTAAAGTTTTAAGGTTTTAAAGTCAACGTAAATATTTAAATTTAATCAATTAAATTTATATTATTTATATTCTATCATTTTTAAATCGTATAAAATGTAAATTTTCAAATGAAAAAATGTCGAGTTCATGATAGAGTAGGCAATATTATTTTTCCCAACACGTACTTCGTTTGTCCTTGTGGCGCGAGAAGTCCCAGAACACCTCACGCTTTCGTGATGTCATTTCTAGTTGTTCAGGTACTAAAATTTTAATTTTAAAAGAAGGATATGCAGTACTCGGATTTACAATATTAACAAATTAAAAAGAAATAAAAGTAAAATTCAAATTGAAAACAAATTGTTATTTGAATGCTTTATTATAAAAGTCTTTAAAGCAGGGGAATTCAAATATAAGATCTTATGAAATCAATTTTGATATTAAAGTGTAATCCTCTGGGATTGCATTATCGCTCGCCTTATTTAATAATAATATAAATATAATAATATTAGGAGTTATTCAAATTAAATAGAATCTGAAGTGTCTGGCGGAAATGCAAATACGTGGGTAGCCAATCAGGGCCCATCGTCTCCTATCCTGAAGATTGGCGAGACGATTCAATGTTTAAAATTGCCCACGTATTCATTGTACTTAGTGTAGTAGACTTTAAAGTAACGCAAATTATTTCCTACTGTCGCATTCTCCAAGTCGGTTTATATTGCAGAAGCTGAAGCAGAATGTTAAACCACAAAACAACATGATTTTATTGACACATGAAGATAACTCGAATGGCAGAATTATTCTAATCTTGCTTTTAAATGAATTTAAATTTACACAGCGCTTACACTAATTCTCGTATTTACAAATGTAACATTTTCATAAGTGAAATTTGAAATCATCATTGTAATTAAAAAATAGGGGGATAGATTATCCAGTCTCATTGAAAACTGTATTTGATTAAAATCTACATAAGAAAAAAAATGTAGGGAAAGAAAGAAATTTAACAAAAAAATACAAATTTGTGGAGACCAACATTTGGACTCTCACAAAGTACCTCAATTAATAAGAAGCTGGTTTTTATTTCCCTCGTATAAATTTTCATTGTGCGACTATTATTTTCATAGAAGTTGAGTTTTTGTCTGATGAGCAGACGGTTTCTTTTTGCAGAAACGTTCGCCATTCTCAGGTCCCCTATAAAAGGTCTGGTTTGTATATACTATAGTAAGGAAGCACACAGTTTCAGAGAAGATCTTATAAGTGTTTCTCACATATGTATACTACTATGTATATTCTTTTGCTGTTACCAGCACAATATTATCTTGTGAAATCACATGTCGTTAAATTATCCTGACTCTTGCCGTAGCTCTCATCGAAATAGATCTCTAATTCAGAATAACACGAATAAAATTCATCAAGAGTGACATTGAACAAATATAACATCACTTTTTCATCAATTAATTCTTTGATTATCTAAGAAATCTACAGCTTGACACTCAGTTATCAAGTAAAGTTAGGCAAGAATATATATTTATATAATTATATATTGATATATAATGCATTTTTGTTTTAGGGTTTGGTAATTTTAGGCTAATTCTTTAAGAATTTGACCTCCAGTCTCTATAATATACGAGTAAACCGATCCCCGAAAAAGTGTCTTGTTACAAGAGTAGGCTCAAATTTTTTAAGAAGCATCCTTGGAATTTCTCTTTAAAATCAGGGCTTGGGAGTCTTATAATCTTATACAGTAAGATCATTCTAATCGTTTCAAATTTGAATGACTGAGTTTATGAAGTTCCAAATTATCTAGTTCATTCGGTAGAAAATTATCATTCAATTCGCTTTGAATTCAATTGAATCAATTTATACTTCAATAAAATTCAATTCATTTAAATTACGATTAATTGTCTTGAAATCTCTTGAAATCAGTTCTAATCTCTTGAATACGCAGTTCAATTCATTTAAACTCTCTTAAATTCAGTTAAATCTCTTGAAGTCATTTTAATTCTATTCAATTGTCTTCCGATCGCGGAATCCAGGATTTATTTCAAGTTATTTTTACTTCTGCTCAAATTATGTTGAATTCAGATGGTTTCTTCAAAATTCTCTCGAATTTTCAAAAATGCGCCTGAATTATATTAAATTCAATGGAATTCTTTTAAACTTAATTGAATGCGCCTCATAAATTCAAACGAATTCCTATTAAATTCATTTGAATTATCCTAAAATCAAATGTACTCTCTGAACTCCATTTCCGTTCCAAAAGAAACTTTAAATTGATACGTAAATTGTAAAATTTATATCTAAATATGAGAAAACATAATTATGATTCAATTCTGAAATTTGGATATTGATGTCTAAAATACGAACTTTTCGCTGAATTTAAGTTCATCTCTGAAATTCAGTTCAGGCAAAGGTTAAGATGTAATAATTGTTAATATTGTTTTTTACTGTGTTTAATTGTCGGTTCAATTCTATTTATGTCTCTGAAATTAATTTTAATTATCTTAAATGGCATTCAATCGAATTCAGTTGAATTTAATGAAAGAACGCAACGTGTCTAGGTCCACCGAAATTCGGTGAGCGTTATAGAACAAATATTTACAAGAAGCTGGAAAGGGCGACTAGGTTGACCGAAATTCAGTGAGCGCAAACCAAATATTTCCGGTGTGCCTAGACACTTTGTTAATGGAATTCAATTAAAATTAATATATTCCCTTGAAATCAGTTAATTTTATTTGGATTTACAAACTCACCTTAACTACATTTTCTTAAATTGTAACAAATACCTTTTAATTCAGTTATATTGTTGATTTATCTTAAATTCACTCGAACTTTGTTCAGTACATGAATTATTTTTAATTCATCTGGAGTCTCTGAAATTCAGTAGATTTACATTGAATTCAGATCAATTGTTTCGTACTCTTAAATTCGGTTTGATTTTCCCAGTTTCATTACAGAATTATCTTTAATTCATTTGAATCATATATATAAATGAGATTCAACTGAATTTAGTTCAATTTAATGGAATTTAGGTGAATTACCTTAAATCCCTCAATTTGTTTTGGTTGAATTCACTTAAATTCGAATGAAATTCACTAAAATTTAAACCAATGCAACTCAAATTCAATTCAATTTAATATAATTTAATAATTAAATTCTGCAAAATTCACTAAATTCAATTGATAATTCAAATTTTGTTATATAACCAAAATAAAATGCCCATAATGTATATTCATACTTTGTTAGTTATTATGAAAACTCAAAAAAGAAGAGCATTCTGAAAACTGACATAGTAATTCCTGAATGACATAAATTTGAAGGCGGATGTGCCAACAAGTGCATATCATTTTCACGAACACATCTTAGGTCTCGCCTATGCCCTATCTTATTGCATTGGGCCGAAATGGCCCCTTGAAAAATAGAGCGGATTGTGAGAAAGGTCTGAGACCTTTTTATTGCGATCCGTTTCGAACAGGATCATTCCTTTCATAATGACAAAAAGAGGAAAAAAATGTGCGAATTCAAGTGAGGTGACCGTTTAATTACCGATGTTCGCTCGAGCGTGGGCAGTACACCTTGGCTTTTTCAGTCGGGTCCGCCCACCCGCATCCGCCACATATGCAGGTTCTAGCTCAAAATCTGCACACTTTACTTACATCAATTTCTGCCCTTATCAGAGGTCAATTTAAATTTTTTAAATAAAAAATCTGATAAGTATTTACTCACAGATACATTGTATTGAAGTCCCAATTCGGAACAAATTTTAATATACTCAATTTAAGTATTTTTTGATTAAAAAATGCCGCGTCTCAATTCTGGGCCAATATCCGATTCAAAATGAGCCAGGATTTTTTCTCTGTACTATTTCATTGTATTTGAGGCCTTTCCACAATTTAGAATTAAAAAATATATATTTGTATATTCCAATCTACCTATTTATATGTTTCAAAATTATAATCATATAACATTGAATACCTTAAAAAAGACATTGGAGAGCCGTAAACTGAAATGTTTCAAGAAATTCAAGCTCATTTGTTCGCGTACTCAAGATATATTCTCTGCTCAAAAAATTAAAAAAATGCAATTAATCGACTCCAGAAAAATATAAACGTCTCCCAAGCAATGTACAAGTTCGGACCACTTTTTCCCCGCCGAAAGGTCCATTATTTTTCAACAGACGAGAAGATAACTTGGTCCCAAAAAACTTTCTTTACTTCACACAATAATTCACGTGAAATAAAAGAACCAAAAACCCGAAGAAACCACACGTGTGTTCCATTTTTCTCCCCAGATCGTCTGGATGAAGAAATTGTTCAGTGTCTTATTTTGAAGACAGGTTGTATGAATGTACCTACGTGGGGAAATTTTTATGACGCGTGTTACAGATCTTCCGGAAGATATACGGGTTTTCAGCATTAAAAAGGAGAAAGGGTTTCGTGTGAAGAGACGGGAAGTTCATCGGGATAGAAAGGGGTGGGGGGGGATACCTTATGTTCCTCTCACCGGACGTGAGCCTGAATTCGACGAGCGAGTTATGCATGTTACGTATGCAATTTCTGTATATATATATATAGACATATAAATGAGTACATATATATGCACGTGTGTGACTATATGTGGAGAGAGAGGATAAAACATAAAAGAATAAAAGTGGCGAAAGGGAGGAAACAAGTCGTTCATCGGTTTCAAGAAGCTACAGGAAATGACTACAGTTTACCCAAATAGTTTAAACATTTCTGCATTTTATTTTTATTTTATTTAAATAACAGAGATTTGCCCACTCTCATCGCCGGGAAAAATCCCGCTCATTTTCCGGGTTTTTCCCAGTTTGCAGAAATTTTCCCCGGTCATTGAAATTCAAAAGTTCAAACTGTTAAAGCTGATGATGTTTTTATTTGAAGTATGTGATAACAAAACTGCAAATTAAAGCAACCAAAGTTAAACTTCTCTGAACTTTAAACTTTCCAAATTAAAGCTTCAAAATATGTCATTCAAAAACTTTTAATTCAATCGTTTAAGAATGATCAAGAATAAAACCTGCAGTTTGAACGTTCATGGTTATTATATCTACTGTCATGAGAATAGTTTTAATATAGAACCTGTGTACCACCTTTTAGTAGAATGTCAATTTTTTTAAACTGTAAGGTTTTCATGCAAGCAAAAGTACGGAAGTGTGAGATAGGGAATGCCTGGCTAAATATTCTTGATAACCCAGAAAAAAATTCGATCAAAAAAATTATTATGCTCGTTAGTAAGTTTCACGGTTTATCTCCTCTGTGGTAATGTTCACCATCAACATTTAATTTTAGTTTTTGTTTTTATTTATTAGAATAACAGTTAGTTTTAGAATTGAACTGTAACCTATTTGTATGGATCGAATGATTCTGAAACAAATAGAGCACTACTACTACATATAATGGAAATCTTCTAATCTCAAAAGGTTTAATTATAAGCTCTTCAAAAAAACTGTATCTTACAATGAAACATTCAAAATTATAAATGATAAATTTTGGAGACTTTAATTTACAAATTAAATGTCGCCACTTTGATCGTTAGAAAAAATGTCCGGTTCTTCCAATGTTTTCTCTGTCATATACAATTAAAAATAGTGTTTTCGGTTTTCATTAACTACAGACTTCACAGCCCAAGACAGAGGAAATAATGTGACTTTTTCATGAAAATATGGGATACGTTCTTCTGAATAAAATTAATATACAGGCACTATATGGAATTCGATATGAAATACTTTAAATTTCTTATATTTCAAGTCAAACTATATTGCATTTTCAACAAAATAGTTGAATTTTTAAGGTAAAAGGACCAATTCAATAGGACACAGTTGAATTATCAACCTGAAAAGATGCCCGCTGCCTGGGCACATTCTCATCGCGCGCTACGCGCGTGGCTCTCCAGTTTCAGCGCGCCTAGAGCGCGCGACTGTTCGTTCTCGCGCTACGCGCTCGATCATTGTATTTCCCCCACATTTGTTCACAGACCTTTTAAAATTAAAGGTCAAAGCATCGAAAACTGTAATTGAGTGATTGCGAATCATCTTCTGTTAAAGCTCCTTCGGCTTTAACGAACACATTCTCATCACGCATATGTATGTATCATTTCAATACATTTATATTACTACAATTCATAATAAGCATTGGTATTGAAACATATGCATTTTCATATTCTCGTTTTTATAATTGAAAAAAAGTGCACTATTTAAACTAAAAATACGCATCGTAGCGTAAAGTGGTGCAAAATGCAGACCTTTATAACTTATCTTCACGTTTCGGAGATTTTCTCAAAAAAAGTCGTATGCAGTTGCAGTAACATGTACTAACCTTCCTGACGGCTGACATTTCCAACTATCGACGTCATGCCACAAAACTCACTATTCCGCGAAATATTCGAGTCATTTTTTGATTCTATAATATTGATTTTTTGTTGGCAAATTGTCGTACGCCAACAAAAACACTTAAAAGACACTAAAAAAACATTGATGCATGCATGCAGACTAACGAACCGCGACTTTTTCAACTGCGCAGTAAGCCGAGACCGCCTGAACCGTTTTCACTTGGAATGCATCATATTGCGTAGTATACGCGACTGACTACTCGCGCACTCGGTTCTTCCGAGGCGAGAGTCGCAACCGTCTCTCGCCCTACGCGCTGAGAAACTGCGTGGGCCAGCAGTTCTAGGAATGTCGGGTGTATTCATTTGTATTATTATTGATAGTATTTATTATTGATTTCAAATCACCCGCGCTTGTCGTCTAACAAAGTAGCGACAGGCGGCGCATCGATACAAGAACAGGGCAGCCAATGGACTTCCTTGATAAAAATAACCTGTCCACTCGCGGTACGGGTGGGCGCCCTCCAGCTTGGAAATAAAAGAATCGTTTCATTGCAAGGTTTGAAAAAAGGCGAGTCTTCACTGTACTATGAAGAGCCATACATAGAATTTTCAAATTCTAAAAAAAAATGGTCTTAAAAATTTTGAAAATGCTCTAACTTTTTCAATTTTTATCCAAAATGGCTGTCAATTGAACTTGACCTTCATTTTAGGACAGTCAAAGAGTATACCAAAGGCTCTCAGGGGCTCTCAAAACGTGGACACTTGACAAAAACCGGGACGGGGATCAAATTTTACACAATGCTAATACCTTCTCTGATGAGAATGTAAAAAGATAATTTTCAACCAAGAAAGATGAATTTTACAAGAATTAGTTGAATTTTTAAGAAAAAAAAATAATAATTTTCAAACAAACAGTTGCATTTATAACCAAAAAGTTTTTTTAAAAAGAAGGTTGAATTTTCACCAAAAAAGTTCATTTTGAACCGAAAGGATATCTTTTTAACAAAATAGTTGAATTTTTAACAAAATAATTAAATTTCTAAAAAAATAGTTTTATTTTTAACAAACAAAAAAATAACTTTCAACCAAAAATAGTCGAATTTTCTTATCGTTTTCTAGTAATTTAGTTCGCATTTAAGCAAAAAATGAAAAAAGTGGGAGGTTTTTTGAAAAATTGCTGTCTGAAACTAAAATTTAATATGTTGACTTTTCTTCCTCGATTAATATTTTTACAGATATGTTTTACCATTAAGAATGTTTAATTATGTGCTGCTGTTGAAATTAAAATTAACCATTATTTTCAAAGCTGTACGATTTTTTATTGAAAATTAAATAAAATTCCCGGACCACGTACAAATTCTCGGTTGCTTCCTGGTCTTAAGGAATTCCCGGTACGTTTCCCGGTTCAGCAGCCACCCCGAATTAATTTAATTATTGGAATATTTTTCTCTTCCGGTCAAAATGGAACGATTCACAGAAAAATGCCGATCCTCACAAGTACGCCGATTCAGTGTTGTTTTGAGTTGCAACAAGAATGAGGCATGGGAGAATCATAATGCAGCTATGTTCATGTTATAGTGTTACATTTAAAGTATTCTCATTTTGAGAAAAAAAAATCTTATTTCGAGAACATAACAAATAAGGTGCAACAAATATGATCCCGTTCTTATTCTGTGTCTGGAAACTTCAAAACTATTTAAAAAAATTGTTTAAGGCTTTATAATTTATTCTTCAAGTAACTTTGCTTGATCTCTATTGTCTACTGAGATTGGATTCTTTTCCTTTCCTGCCGATTAACATCAGAGACATATCGTGCAGGAGATCAAAGAAGCAGAAATCGTCTATCCAGTCTTACCTTTAGAGCCCTTTTCTTTTGCCGTTCGTTCACTTCCAGGAGAACAGGTTGGCGTAAATCCTGCATTATATCTTCTAACTAGTCACTGAACAAAGTTACTATTTACTATAGTTACCAGCCTGCCTAGCAAGTAGAAACTTTACACATACGAGAGACTTATGAAGAACGAATGTCTAGGCGAATCTCGACATGACCAAACTATAAATTTATGGCTCCAGTAATCATAAATTAGAATTAAAGGTCACTATCATTTATGATCACACGAGGCTTACTTGATAATTTTTGCAGGTTAATTATTCTCGAAACTTTCTGAGATTGAATGTAAATATTTCTTATATGTGTTTTGCTGATTTCATACTTTTTTCCTGGTTTGAATCTTCAGTACAAAAATTCTCTGATGATGAAAGCTGAAAATGAGTGATCTTTGCCGAGTTTCGATAATTAAAGTAAGTGGTTCTAGACTTGACCTTATTCTGATTGAAGTCTATAATTTTGAATAATTTGCGCTTCAGGATTCTGGTCTAGGTACCATCAGCAATTACTACATAATGATCACCTGGAAATGTTAAATCTACAATTATCCACAATAAGGTCATGGAATGATTTGACTCATTGTGTTAACTATGGATGAAATAATCTTCCAAAAAAGTTAGGATTAATAGTCAATTATGCAAGACATCCTATATCTGTACTTTATCACAAAGCTTAATTTCATCATAAGATGCTTTCATCACATGTAATTGTTTAATTTTCATTTTTCTTATTTATTAATTCATTTATTTGTGTAAAATTGTACATGGAAAAAATTTTACGTAAGCAAGTACCGAATTTGTTCCTAAGTAGCGGATATGAGAAAAAATCAGTAATAATTACGGAACTACTTTTTTTATAAATACTGTAGAACTTTTTCTAACAGAATTAAAAATAATTCAGCAGTAATTTTTTAACCAGTATCTTGGAAATTTTAAAAATGTAAGCTAACAGAAAACAAAGTGAAAGGACTTCATATTTCACAGACCAATACCATGAGACTCAGGGCGGAGTTCGGTAATTTCAAGGTCGCCGATAAATTATATTTTTATCTTATTTATAATTGCGCACATGAATCCGTACGAATTAAATGATAGAAAACTAATTAATCGTAATTGATATCATCATTAATTATTCATGTTTATGATTTTCATTTTTTAACGGCTGCCATATTTTACGTACTTAACTAAAATATACCTAATGTGACAATAAAAAGTAATACAAGTTTAGTCCATTTTAAAATGTCGAATTTTTCACATTTTTGCTTTGAAGTTGTAAATCTTAAAAATTGATTTATTTCAGGGTGGCTGTTGAACCTGAAAACCGGGAAAACTGGGAAATGTCAGTGAATTTATTTTTTTGACCTGAAATTTTATAAATTTGTTAGAAGAAAAATCTATAAGATTACTTGAAATATCACCAATAATTTATTTAACAAGATGATTCTGAATCTGTTCAAAATTAAACAATTTACAGATTTTAAGGTTAAAAATTAATGGATAAAGTTCCAAATAGCAGAATTCTCCGATTTTCTTCAAACTCCGTATACTAATGTATCGCTACTCGCTGATTACGAATATGATAGTGAACATTTGGGACAAGGCGAGTTTCATGACGAAACCACGACAAACCCCTAAAAATAATGGGTTTTTACGTTTATCTAAGCCAATACGCAAAATTTCGCAAAACATTTCAAACAAAAGTTGTAGATCTCATTAAGATACATATTTTTGGTTGCAAACATTTTTTTCTATGAGTGATAGTTTTCGAGAAAATTAGTTATTTAACATTAACATTATTAACATTATTTCTGTAACCAGTCAATAGATCAATTCACGTATCTCGAAGCCGTGAACAATTACATCTACTGTTATACCCCCAATAGAAAAAAAATCCTCTTATAAAAACAAAAAAATTTTTTTTTCAATATCAATGCGTCTCGAAGACACGAACGAATATATCATATACATTACTGTTGTATTCCCAATATTAAAAAAGTTTTCCTCGTATCAACAAGATAAACAATATATTTTTTAAATTTATAAATCGGTATTGCTAGATCATAAGAGGTCATAGAAGGTTCGTCCATACGTCATTCAATGTATCTCGAAGACGCGAACAAACATGTCAGATATACAGTGCAGTAGTATTCCTAATATGAACAAAGTTTTTCTCATATAAACGGAATAAAATTTTTGCTTAAACTTCATAAATCAGAACTGGTAGGTCACAAAAGTTTCAAAAATAGGTCGATAGATGTGTGTCAAAGACGCGCACAAAAACGCTGTATATCGTATTGTTGTACACTGCTAGAAATGTTCGGAAAATTCCGACACATTTAAGATACTGAAGTAACTGGAATTTGCGAAATTATGTTACTGAAAACGAAATTCAGTAACTTTTATAGTAAATTTACTAAATTTTCATTAAGCTTCAGAAACGGTGTCTGAAAATTACAAATAGTTTATCAA
>CAKNWT010322045.1:1939-16033 GCA_932066315.1 Andricus coriarius
GGAAGAAGATACAACAATGAAGCAAACCAACTATACTAATGGATTCTCTCAATGAATGGACCAGTGGAACAACAAAATCCAACATCTTCTAATTAAATTCTTACCTGGTCCACATCAATTAACATCAGCTAATCATACGACTCGGTTGGAAGAAGATAAAACAATGAAACAAACCAACTAACAACAATATCCAACATCTTATAAATAAACTCTTACCTGTTCAGCATCAGTTAACATCAGCTAATCATACGAAACTGTTGAAAGAAGATAAAACAATGGAACAAACTAACTATACAGATGGGTCCTTTCAAAGGATTTGGACCAGTATATCAACAAAATCCAATAGCTTATAATTAAATTCTGACCTGGTCAACATCAATGAACATCAGCTAATCATACAACACAGTTGGAAGAAGATACAACAATTAAACAAACCAACTATACTGATTAATTCTTTCAATGAATGGACCAGTGGAGCAATCAAATCCAACATCTTCTAATTAAATTCTTACCTGGTTAACATCAATTAACATCAACTAATCATACAACACGTGTTTGATTCAAAAGTACGACCAAATGAATAACTAATTATTCCAAACGAATGTGCCATGAATGGAAGTGAATATTTCTTTGAACTGAGGAAATACAAATTGATGAAAAGAAATGTATTTTAAAATTGAGAAAATATTTTATAGGCTCAAAAAACTATTTCCCGCGTCAAATTCTTAAATATTTGAAGCCAAAAAGAATTCAATTCTTGTAGTAAAATATTTCCCTAAATTACAATTGTATTCATCGAGTTTAAATTATAATAATATTGTTATTTTTATACATTTTTATTATTTAATTTAAACAATTCATGTAATTTAAAAATCTTGATGAAGCTGAAACAAAAAAATTCGATGAAAAATGTATCTTCATCAGGAAGAAATATTTGTTTGAAATAGTCTCGTTCGTTTTTTAGACTAAAAGAAAAATTCCTTGTAACCAAATTAATAAATGTTTAATTCAATAAAATAATTGTTTCGTCAAAATAAATGTTTAGTTGATATGAATAATTTATTTCCGCTAATCAAATGAATCATTTCCTGTAACTAAATAAATAAATATTTATGAAAACACAATACTTCGAAACATATCTTACGAAAGTTTACTTTTCCTAATTATTTTTTTTTAATATGCTAATTAATATCTGTTTAGGCTGTTGAAATTAATTTTTATACTATCATACACATTAGATGATTTTTAATTAATTTATTTTTTATTATGTAATATTGATGGATATCGTACATAATGTTTTGAAAAGCCTTGAAAATAATTAAGCTTCCTTAAAATTCCTTAACATTCTTAAAAAACTGAGAAAATCTTTGAAATCTTAAAATCCCATAAATTAGCTTATAATCATTAAAATTCCTCGAAATCTCTCAAAATCCTTCGTAATATTCAGAAATCCTTTGAAATTTTTCTAAATCTTTGAAATTTCTTAAAATCGTTTCAAATCCCGTGAAATCACCGAAACCCGTTTCTATCTCCTAAAATGCTTTAAGATTATTAAAAATCTTTTGAAATCCCATTAAATCCCTTCAAATATTTGAATTCTCACTAAAATCCCCTGATATCGTCCAAATACCTGAAAATACTTAGGCATCACATGAAATCCTTTAAGCTCCTTTGAAATGCCGTGACTTATTTTGAAATCTCTTGAAATCCCTCAAAATCCTTTAAAAACTATAAAAATCCTTGAAATTGTCTGAAATCCTTTGAAACTCCGTTAAATTATTTGAAATCTCCTAACATCCTTTGAAATCTTATGAAATGAATAAAACTCCTTTAGATCTCCTAAAATCTGTAAAAATTCTTTGAAATCTTTGAAAATATTTTGAAATCCCCAAAAATCTTTTGAAAGCTCTTTACATCCCTTCCATTCATCAAAATCTGACTAAAATT
Organism: Andricus coriarius; assembly: GCA_932066315.1. Taxonomy (NCBI): domain Eukaryota; kingdom Metazoa; phylum Arthropoda; class Insecta; order Hymenoptera; family Cynipidae; genus Andricus; species Andricus coriarius. The sequence goes on from CAKNWT010322045.1 coordinate 3,887, forward strand.
CCATGATATCCTTCAAAATTTGTGAAAAAATTTCGTTACCTGATGAAATATTTCAAAATCCTTTGAATTCCTGTGACTTTTTGTGAAATCTTTTAAAATTCCTTATGATATTTGGAAATACTTTGAAATTCTGTTAGGTCTTTTGGAATCACTTAAATTCTTTTATAATATTCGGAAATCATTTACATTTTTGTTAAATATTTTGAAATCCCTTACAATTCTTTGAAATCCTATGACTCCTTTTGAAATATCATAAAATTCCTTAGAATCCTTTGAAAACTGTGAAAATCTCATAAAATCCCTTGAAATCCAGGGAAATAGTTCTCAATTCCTTAAAACCTCTAAAAATCCGTCGAAATCTTTCGGACATTTTGCTGGATCTCAAAGGATTTCAAGCCTTCGAAATTACTGTGAGATCGTCTGCCAGTTTGTGTATTTCTCTGTGAACTATGACTTTGTGAAGCTCTCCGCCCGGGGCGATTGCTAGATTATAATAATAATAAAGAATCCTTACGTAATTAATAGACGATCAAAAATATATTTCATAGCGATAATAATTTTCCCTAACTTTTCCAGAAAGTTTGAGCAATAAAATTGATAAATCCTTTGAAATAGATTGTTTTCGCGACAAAAATAGTACCAGCAAAAGTATCTTAGTTTATCAAACCGGACTTGGTACAAAGGAAGAAACAGGAGATTCATGAAGAATGAGATCAATTAATTCAATGTCAAGGGAGGAATCAGGAAGGTTTCAATTTACAGAATTAATTAGAGATAAAGACCGGGGCTAGAGGCTGGAAGAAGAGGAACTTCAGATCGAGTGCAACAACAATATTTATTGCTTGGAGTGCGATGCTGAGAAGTCGTTTTCAAAGACATCAAAGAGATCTCGTGAACTCAGCCGGATGTCCGGCTGATGGCACCTCGTGGAATTGTGGTGAAGGGCTTGGGGAAAGAAAAGCTGTGATACTCAAATTCGTCCAGGGTGAGCGTTACTTGTCGCCTGGCAAGTACGACATAAGTCACCTACTAAATTAGTGGGTAAAGAAGCGACGCATAATTCATCCCGAGTTAATTGGCGAGCGTTTTCACGCCAGCCACGTCTGTCAAAGCGGCTCTGCAACACAACGAGAAGCTCCTGCGAACTGAGGTTAGCACAGTCAGTGCAAGATAGTCTCTTTTTCATGTGCTTCAAAAATCTACCAATTATTTTCAACTATTAAATTCCCATCTTTGCAAAGGTATAAAAAAACGTACAACTTCGAATACTTATCTCTCTTATCTTGATAATCATTTAAAAAAGAGTTTCATTCTTTTACAATAAATTGGTGTCAGTAATGTTGCAGTTTTTTATTTCTTTGAAAGACACCAAACAAGGCTTCGGTTGAGGCGGTTATTTCAAGGTCGTCTCTGTAAGAACCAACACTCTGAAACGCGATTCTTGAGTTGAGCGGTATCTGGACTCTCGTTCGGCAAGGTGTAAATTACACTGGACTGAAGAAATACTACGCAGGTACCAGGCATGGTCCTCTAATCCTGTAAACATCCATAGAATCACCGTGGGAGGACATTAAAGGGTCGTTTGGATAATTAAATAAGTCATATCACCACAGGTCTCTACAACAAAACCCAGCATGCCCGCTGATCTTCCTCTGCTGAGGTTTAGATCCGCTGCTGATTTCTTTCCCTACATTTGTCTTTTTTCTTTTTCCTTTCGGTCTCCTCTTCGAGACTCTCTTCTCTTTCAGTCATCTCCGAACTTTTTGCCTCCAATGTCGTATATTTATACTTATACCCGAGGCTTCAGAAGATCTTCCGAAGCACTTAGTCATCAGCACGCGCTGCTGGATGACAGACTGTGACGACTAAGTGGTGATTATTATGGTGTAGGTAATAAGTATCTCGTTCTGGGAGTTGATTACTAATGGTTAAGGAATTTTTTAGCCTCGGATTGAAGATACTGATGATGAATATTTTAGACTTTTTGAGGTTTTGAAATTTAGTCTTTTTGATTTGGTATAATGTTTGTGAACCTTCTCGATTTGGAAACATTGAAGTTTGAACTTCATCAGTTTAGAAAAATTAGAGATAGAACCTCCTTTGATTGGAAGCATTAAAGTTTAAACATGGACAATTTGGAAGCTTTGAAGTTTCTTCCTTGTTATCTGGAAAAGATGAAACGTTGATTATGATCATTTGCGAATCAATAATGTTTTTACTGAAAATTGAACTTCACGAACTTGGAAGATTTGGGATTTTTCCTTTATCCACTCATGTTTTTAGGTCTTCAACTTCAAGCTTAAACATTATGCATCCTGAAGAGTTGAAGTTTGAACGTCATTAATAATGATTCTTTGGGTTATTGATTATAATAAAGATTATAAACATAATCTCAAGCGACTAATCTACTTTGAGCTTATGCAAGAAAAATACAATTTAAACTTCAGGTTTAACAATTATTAGATTTGCAAAATTCTCATTTTCAATTATAATATAAAGATAAACGCTCTAAAAAAACATGAAAGTTTTTTAGAATGTAGATTTTTGTCTATGACCTGAAGATGATGTTACCACATCGTAACGCGTCGGCTACATCAAATTAACAAAAACATTTGCCATCATATTGGATATTTATTAATCCACCTCTGACCTTACAGGAAATTTAAAAATAAGATAAAAGGCTGGTTATCATCAATTGTAAATCAATCATGTTCGGAAATCATAATTTTGGAAGACAGAGGTTTGAAAATCATGTGTTTGGAAAAATTGAAAATTTTGAACATCATCCGTGATGATTCTTTAAAAACATTGAAAATGAAGTTTTAAGGTTGTCAATCTGGAGCAATGAAGATTGTACTTCCCCATTTTGTTAAGGATTAAGGATATAGAAATTTCTTTTATTAGAAGAATGGAAGTTTGAACCTGTACACTTGGTAAGCTTTAAAGTTTGATCCTCATTTCTTGGAAAATATGAGAGGCTGATTATCATCAATTGCGAATAGATCATGTTTGGAAATAATGAATTTGTAAGACCAAAGTTTGAACACCATATATTTGGAACAGTTGAAAGATTTGAACATCATCAGTGATGATTCTTTGAGAACATCAAGAATGAAGTTTTAAGGTTTTAATCTAGAAGCACTGAAGATTGTACTTTATCAATTTTTGAACCTTAGGCATAGAACCTCCTTTAATTAAAAGAATCGAAGTTTGAACCTGGACAATTTGGAAGCTTTGAAGTCTGATCCCCATTTGTTGGAAAAGATGAGAGCTGCTCATCATCAATAACGAATCAATCATGTTTAGGTATAATCAATTTGAAAGACTGAAGTTTGAACATACATTTGGAAGCACTCAAGATTGTACTTTATTGATTTGGAAGCATTAGGTATTGATCCTCCTTTAATTGGAATCGTTAATGCTTAAACCTCATTTAATTGGAAGAATTACATTTTGAACCTGGACAGTTAGGAAGATTTATAGTTTGATCTTCATTTGTTGGAAAAGATGAAAGGTTGATTATCATCAATTACGAATCACTCATGTTTTCAAATCATTACTTTCGAAGACTGAAGTTTGAACATCATACAGTTGCAAGAGTTCAATTTTTAACGTCGTGAATGGTGATTCTTTAAGAAGTTCAAGAATTAATTTTAAAGGTTTTTAATATGGAAGCACTGAAGTTAGTACTCAATTAATTTGGAAGCATTTGAGGTAAAACCTTCTTTAATTAGAAGCATGGAAGTTTGGAAAAAAGGAACATTTGGAAGCTTTGAAGTTTAATTCCTGTCAGTTGGGAAAGATGAAAGGTTGTTTATCATAAAATGTGAATCAATCGTTTTTTAGAAATGATTAATTTGAAAGAATAAAGCTTAAACATCAGGCATTTTGAAGGGTTGAAGATTAAACCTTATCAACGATGATTCTTTGAGAACTTCAGTAATGCAGCTTAAACGATGTCAGTCTGGAAGTATGGTAGATTTTATCTAATCAATTTGGGAGCATTATGATGAATATAGAACCTCCTTTAATTGGAAACATTAAGGATTATACTTCATCAATGTGTAATTATTATGAGGGATATTTCTGCTTTAATTAGAAGCATTGGACTTTGAACTAGGACTATTTTGAAGGTTTGAAGTTTGATCCTCGGTAGTTGGAAAAGATTATATCATCAATCAATGTTTAGCAAACATGCATTTGGAAGACTAAAGTTTAAACATCATACACTTGGAAAGATTGTAAGTTTGAACGTCATCAAGGATGATTCTTCAAGAACATCAACAAGGAAGATTTAAGGTTGTCAATCTGGAAGCACTGAAGATCGTACTTTATAAATTTGGAGGCATTGAAGTTTTAACGTCATTAACTTGAATGAATCAAAGTTTGGAAATTTTCGCAATCTGGAAGCATACAAATTGAATTTTTAATCTCAAATAAATGCTGAAGTTAAAATATAACATTATCAATATTAAACTATACTCTGTGGGACGTCCAAGGAAAGTCTTGGTCAATCATCGATCACGCTCCGGATCCAGTGTCATCGGTCACAGAGATGTATTTATAACCCGGGTTCCCGTGGTGTCGAGATACGTGCTGGATGTTCCGCTGGAAACGAAGCAGCTCGCCACTCCTCGACACTTTGGTAGATGCTTGTATTCTCATACGCGTACTAACATCGAGCTTGTAACTCGAACAGCAGACTCAGTGCCTTACTGTGCATTCACGCACACGTGGGACCCCTTGCTGTGTACATATAGAAATGTTGTGGCACAAATCGTCGAGGTGTCCCTTCGCCTCTTTCACGAGTTTCGTGCGGGGATCTTTTGGTCCAAACACCCCTCCTCATCCTCCTTTTTCTTTCACTGCTACAACGGCGGAGCTGAGCGCTCGCTCATCAATCACTGCTCGGTATATACAACTATACAGGGTTTATTTTAAGTCAGCGAGCTTTTTAATACACGCGTCATTACCGGGTGCTAGCACCTAGCAGAAAGTCGACGTCAAAGTGTCCCGAGTCGATAAACGACATGATACGTTCGTCTGGCGATGATACAAAATACTACGTGTATGACTAGCTAGCGAATAAGCAATTTGACCAGTGGACAGTTTTGCCAGAAGCGAGCAGAGTGCTTTTCACACTTCATGCTATTCTGATGTTACACTCATGTCAGTTAGGGTTGAGTGATCTGTGAAATTTTGGCACTATTATCTAAAGCGACCATTAAACTATTCAAGCTTTTACAAATGTTGCTCCAGGTTTCTCAAATTTATGATATCATAACTTGAATGTTGAAATTGGATCGAATTTTTATGTGACTTAGATAAGCTTCGGTTACTCCGTAACTATTAAAAGAAGGTGACGATTTGCTTAAGGGTGCAGTTGCGAAAAATGTGTGCAAGAGAAACAGTGATACTTCATAGAAATGTACCTGCGTTAAGCATCAAAGAAGACCGCAAATCTCAAACACAGAAGGAAAATATCATAAATCCACTTTGACGCTTCGCGCCTCGACGGTGTTGTGACGCTTTGCGTCTCTCAGTCCATCCTCTCATAATAAACTTCATTTATTTATATACCCATCTTGTTCCCCGTTCCAGTTAAATGGAGAGGAAGATGAGAGAGCTTAGGTTGATCAAGTAGTCCTTGAAAATGTGCGAAACCTCTTGATGAATTCGTGCGGACGAATAAGAAATCTTATAATCTTACGAAGCTTACAAATTCAAAGTGAAGCTAAATTTGACTTTAGTCGGAAATAAAGTATCCGAAAATCCGAATAAAACGTCATTTCTTTGTAAAAAGTGTTATCCGCAAACAAAAATGGTGAATTAATTGGTGATGCCAATACTGTTTTACTGCGATGATGAAAAAGATGACAAGTATTGAAGAATCATTTGACTCTTTTCTTTCGGTCAAAATGCAGATGAGTTCGTTTTCTTTATTGGCTCGAGAACATAACTGTCGTCGAGCGAATGGCGAGACTCGGACAAGAAGTTTTTCACCCTGGGCTCGTCGGTCGGTATCCCGCTGGCATAATTAACATTCGGCACGTTTGGTCGAATTCAAGGCTTCCTCTTCTTGTCGCATCCGTCCTCCTGTTCGGACATCGATTGAGACGTGACTATGATGATGACGGACCGCCATATCATTTCATATCCTAAACACATCCTCTGCCCATGGGGTCAAGCTCTTTTAATCACCGGTAGTCATAATATATTTACCTTCAAAATAAAGTCCTTTTAATCATCGCATCTTTCTAATCTTATTGTCAACATAAGGTTGATGAATCTATTGGAATCCAAAAGGAATTTGACCTAGGTCATAAGTAATGTGATCCTCTATAGTTACAATTACCGGACATGACGTACAGCTAAGCTTACGCATTCTCTTCCACAAAGTTTTGTGTAACATGTCGTGGAATTCAAAATAAAGTATTAATACCGACAGATTTGTACCGCTCCTTCTTGAGCAGATTTGGACTTTATCGGTACAAAGGATATTCAAGTCGGAAGCTTTCTTCGAATAAGAGCGGTTTCGTGGCTGTTAGTCGACACGCGCTACTAATTATATCAGCTCGTGTTTGCCTTCCAGGAAACCAACGTGCCAGCTTCTACAACGTCCACGAGAAGGCACCGGTTCCTTTGCGAGAGATTTCTTTGATTTATCGGCGAGCCACGAGCAGCGATTCTGCCTCAGCACGAAAAACTGTATTCAATTATATTAAACAATGTTCGGGACTATAGGCCTAGGGACTGCAGCAAAAACTAGTGCTTTACTACCAGACCTGAAGAATGACGAATCAATCCTCGGCCTGGTTTATGAGTTGTTTTCGCAGATTTATTGATTCTCAGGTTCAAGGTTGCAGTTTTCAAATTTAATATTGGAAATTAAACGAAGATGATGGTATTGAATTGAGTTCAATTTTCAGATTCTTGTAATCCTAAGAAATTTTATCTCAGAGGAGCGTAATGAAAATTTCTATATTAATGATTTTCAAACGTTCATGTTTCCAAAATGAGGAGGTTCAAACATGAATTCAAACAACAACATCACATTGAAAAGCTTTCTTCAATCTTTATGTCCTCGAAGATTCTTGGAGGATGAAGCTTAAGCTTTAATGCTTCCAAATTTATGACATTCATTTTTCCATATTTTTTATCTTCAAACTTGAATTATTTCACATTGACAAGATTAAAACTTCAATCCTGATATTCTAGAAGCTTCAGTAATTATGACATTCTGACTTCGATTCTTCCAAGTTGGTGACATTCCATCTTCAACGATATTGCATTGACAAGCTTAAAACTTAAATCTTGATGTTTTTGAAGCTTCATTGATAAAGACGTTTAAACTGTAATGATTCCAAGTTGATAAATTTCAAGCTGCAATGATTTCGCATTGGCAAGATTAAAACTTCAATCTAGAAGTTTTTTGGTACTCATAAGTGATGACGTTCAAACTTCAATACTTTTAAAATGATGACATTTATATTTTAATGATTTTACATTGGCAAACTTAAACTTGAATCTTAATGTCCTTGAAGCATTATTAATGACGATGTTTAAACTTCATTGCTTCCAAATTGATGACATCCCAACTTCAATTATTTCGCATTGACAAGCTTAAAACTTCAATATTGATGTTCTCGAGGTTTTATTAAGTATGAAGTTTAAACTTCAATGCCTCGAAATTAACGACACTGAAACTTCAATGATTTCTGATAGACAAGCTTAAACTCCAATCTGGATATCCTTGAAGCTTCATTAATGACGATGTTTAAACTTCAATGAAGCATGTTTACAAATGTATGACATTCATACATCAATATTTTGTATCATTAGACTCTCACAAAGTAATTATTTTCAAACCTTAATTAATCGAAATTTTAAATTGTTCAACAAAATTGTTCTTACTTACATAGATAACACTCAAATTAGAGGCTTGCAAGCTCATACATATTCTCCCATTTTCTTTACACTAAACTTTAATTGTTCCAAACTCACAAGTTTGAACCTCAATGCTTCCAAATTGACGACATTCAAACTTCAATTATTTCCCATTGATAAGATAAAAACTTCAATGAAAAACCTGAACTACAATCTGGATGTCCTCAAAACTTCATTAATAAATATGTTTAAACTTTAATGCTTTTAAATTCATGACATTTTAAATTAAAGATATCGTGCTTAAAAACTTTAACAGTTTCCAAATTTTAGAAGAGAAGTTTATTCTGAATTGCTCGCAATAAAAATTGTTCTCACTAGCAGTATAAAAGGTTCAAATTAGAAGTTTAGACTTTAATGCTTCCAAATTGAAGATATTCAAACTCCAGCTATTTTACATTAATAAGAGATGACATTAAAACTTCTATGATTTTTCATTGGAAAGCTTAAAACTTCAATATTGATTTTCTCGAATCTTCACTAATGATGAAGTTTAAACGGCTATACTTCCAAATTGATGACATTCAAACTTCAATGTGTTCGCATTGTAACGCCTAAACATCTATCTGTATGTCCTCGAAACTTCATTAATGAAGATGTTTAAACTGCAATGCTTCCAAATTTATAACATTTATACTTTCATATTTCGGATTTTTCAACCCTTACAAAGTAATTATGTTTAAACCATAATTAATTTTTGGACATTTTAAATTGAAGATATCACGCTTAAAAACTTAAACAGTTTCCAAATTTTAGGAGAGAAGCTTATCCTGCATTGCTCCTAATAAAAATTGTTTTCACTTGAAGTATAAAAGGCTTAAATAAGAAGTTTAGACTTCAATGCTTCCAAATTAAAGACCTTCAAACTTCAATGATTTCGCGTTGACAAGCTTAAAAATTGAATAATGACGTTCTTAAAAATTCATCATTGATGGTGTTCAAACTTTAATGATTCCAAATTTGTGACATTTAAACATTAATAATTTTGCATTCACAAGCCCAGAAATTCAATCTTGATGTTCCCGAAGCTTTAATAATGATGACGTTTAAACTTGAATGCTTCCAAATTGATGACATTCAAAATTTAATAATTGTACATTGAAAAGCTTAAAACTTCAATTCGGATGACGTTTAAACGTTAATGCTTCTAAATTGAAGACATGCAAACTTCAATGATTTCACATTGTCAAGCCTAAAAATTCAATTCTGATGTTCATGAAGCTTTAGACCTTAATCAATTTAGCGGTATTTTAAATTGAAGATATCTCACTCACAAACTTCAGCAGTTTCGAAAGTTAGTACAGGACTTTATTCTGAATTGCTCCTAATAAAAATGGTTCTTAGTCTCAGTATGAAGGGTTCAAATTAGAAGCTTGCAAGCTCTTACACATTCTCTCATTTGCTTTACACTTTCAGTCACGGGGTTAGAAACAGGGTAATATCAGGAGAGAGGTTAGCTTTGATACCTTATGAGAAGGGGAGAAGGTGGAGAAGATATTAGCGAGACAAATAGCTTGGTGGGCTTGCTTCCAGGTGTTGGTACAATGTGTGAATGCCTTTATGTATACCAACACATGTATCTCTGCACGCTGTACTTCCAGAAGATACTGCCACAGGCTAGGTGTGTACTACTCTCTACGCCATTATAGTATGTAGTATGTACTAGGTAGAATGTAGAATGCAGAATGTAGTTGGTTACTATGACTAAAGTAACCGAGTGGGCCTTGGCTGTATGTGCTTGTTCGAGGCTCATGGCAGCCACTACAAGAATAAGCGGAGCTTAGTCTCCGTATTAGCATATGAGCGCCGCCTAATTAACGCCCCGACCACCGGCACGCGGCGTTAAATAACCTAAACCTATTGCTACCGGGCCCTGGCCTTTGTCTTATGCAAAGCCGTTCATAAAACTCGAGTTAAGTTCTCGCTTCACCAGATTCTACATACAATCTCCAAGCAATAACAATATACTTGTCAAATTATCAGCAACGATTTTATTGGATGTACTGCGGTTCAATTTTAAATGTTGTCAGTTTAAAGGCAATAAGGTTCTAACATCAGTAATTGCTAAGCATTAAGGTTTGCTTCAGAAACATGGAAGCATTCAGTTTGAACGCTATCAATTTGGAAGCATTGAAGGTTGAAAATCATAAATCTGGAAGCATTAAAGGTTGAACGTCATCAATCTGCACGCAATTAAGTTTGAATGTTATGAATCTGGAAGTATTGAAGTTTGAACGTCATTAATCTGGCAGCACTACAGTTTGATTGCCATTAGTCTAGAAGCACTACAGTTTGATTGTAATTAAATTACGAAAATAGTTTTGATCTTATAAATTTAAAGCCATTTCTCAAACTTCAATAATTAAAATTCACTTATTTCCAAACCAAACTGAATCATAATATTCTACAGGCACGTGTGTTCAATCAAACAGTTTGAGCTAATAAGACGAATTTCGGAAATTTGGCACTCACTTCCCTATGCACTATCACCCTTAATATTGAAATTTGAACGTCATCAGCCTGAAATCATTAAACTTTGAACGTCATCAATTCGGAAGCACTTTAGTTTGAACGTCCATAAATTAGAAGAAATGATAATTAAAAGTCATCCAATTAGAATTGATAAAGTTTGAACGCTGACAATATGTAAGCAATGAAGTTTGAACTTTATTAATATGGAAGCAATGAAGTTAAAGCATCATTAATTTGGAAGCGTTTTAGCTTGAGCGTCCACAACCTGGAAGCAATGATGCTTATACGCCATACATATGTAAACAATAAAGTTTGAACTCATAAATATTGAAGCAATGAAGTTTGAACACATAAATTAAAAATAACTTTTCTTTGAGCGTCCTCAATTTGGAATAAATTATGTTTAAACATTATACATCTGCAAGAAATTATGTTTCAACATCATAAATCCGAAAAAAATGATGTTCAAACATCATACAACTGGAAGAAATGATGTTTAAACATCATACATCTGGAATAAATTATGTTTAAACATAATACATCTAGAAGAAATGAAGCTTGAATGCTATCAATATTGTAGCAATGCAATTTGAACATCATCAATATGAAATCAATAAAGGTTGATCGTCATCAATTTGGAAGCATTTTGGTTTGAACATCCTCAATCTAGAAGAGATGATGCTTAAACGTCATCCATCTGGAATCAATGAAGTTTGAACTCAATCAATATGTAGGAAATTAAGTATGAACGTCATTAGTTTGGAGTCACTTAAGTTTGTACATCCACAATCTGTAAGAAATGATAATTGAACGTCATCCATCTAGAAGTAATAAAGTTTGAACGCTGTCAATATGTAATTAATGAAGTTTGAACTTTATTAATATGGAAGCAATGGAGTGTGATCGTCATCAATTTGGAATAATTTTAGTTTGAACGCCCTCAGCCTAGAAGAAATGATGTTTAAACATCGTCCATCTGGAAGAAATGAAGTTGGAATGAAATCAATATTGTAGCAATTAAATTTGAACATCATTAATATGAAATCAATCAAGTTTGAGCGTCATCAATTTGGAAGAATTTTAGTTTGAACATCCTCAATCTGGAAGAGATGATGTTTAAACGTCGTCCATCTGGAATCAATGACGTTTGAACATCATCAGTATGTAAGAAATGAAGTTTGAACGTCATTAATTTGGAATCACTTTAGTTTGTACATTCACAATCTGTAAGAAATGATAATCGAACGTCATCCATCTAGAAGTAATAAAGTTTGAACGCTGCCAATATGTAAGTAATGAAGTTTGAACTTTATTAATATGGAAGCAATGAAGTTTGATCGTTATCAATTTGGAATCATTTTGGATTGAACGTCCTCAATCTGGAAGAGATGATGTTTAAACGTCATCCATCTGGAATCAATGAAGTTTGAACTTCATCAATATGTAAGAAATGAAGTTTGAACATCATTTATTTGGAATCACTTTAGTTTTTACATCCACAATCTGTAAGAAGTGATTATTGAACGCCATTTATCTAGAAGTAATAAAGTTTGAACGCTGCCAATATGTAAGTAATGAAGTTTGAACTTTATTAATGTGGAAACAATGAAGTTTCATCGTCATAAATTTGAAATCATTTTAGTTTGAACGACTTCAGCCTAAAAGAATTGATGTGTAAACATCGTCCATCTGGAAGCCATGAAGTTTGAATGAAATCAATATTGTAGCAAT
>CAKNWT010322047.1:0-14506 GCA_932066315.1 Andricus coriarius
GAAGGGTTAAATATAAATAAAAGAAGGTAGGAAAAGTTGATAATGGAAAAGGAAAATAAGAGAAATAAGGAAGAAAAAAAATCAAATGAAAGTGTGGAAGAGCAGGAAAACAAAAAAAGGGAAGGAATGAGAAGGGAAAGATTATTAATAACCAAATTCTAAAAAAAATTATCTGAGGATGGTGATTAAAAGCCAAGAGATTAGTTGAATAATGAAAGAAGAGGAAGAAAAGGAATAGGGGACAATTACCGTCAGATCAAAATACGAAGGAACGTGAAAAATAAATGATAGAGGAATAAATGAGGAAGAAAACTGATAACAAAAATGAAGGGAAGAGATGAATAAAAGAAATGAAGAATGAGAAAATATTTTATAAATAAATGAAGGCAGGAAAAATTCAGAACGAAAAAAAAAACGAAAAAAGAATAGAAAGAAAAGGATAAAACTAGAGAGGGTAAAAGAGTAAAGAAGGCAACAAAAGGAATTAAGAATAGGGAAGGGTTAAATATAAATGAAAAAAGATAGAAAAAGATGATAATGGGGAAAAAAAGGAAAATGAGAGAAATAAGGAAAACAAGGAAAAATCGAATAAAAGAGTGGGAAAAAGTGAATGAAAAATAGGAAAACAAAAAAAGGGAAGCTAAGAATATGAAATAAATAAGGAGAATTAAAAGGGAGAAAAGGAATAGGGAATAATTCTCATAACAGTAGAATAAGAAGGAACGTGAAAAATAAACGATAGAAGATTAAATGAGGAAGAAAACGAATAAAAAAATTAAGGAAGGAAAAGAACAAGAGGAATAAAGAGTAAGGAAAGATAATATAAATAAAAGAAGGAAGGAAAAATTGAGAACGGAAAAAGAAAAGAAAGGGGAAAAAAGTTGGGAATAGAGAGGGAAAAAGAGTAAAGAAGGCAACAAAAGGAATTAAGAATAGGGAAAGGTTAAATATATAAATGAAAGAAGGTAGGATAAGTTGATAATGGGAAAAGGAAAAGAAAATGAAGTAAATAAGGAAAAAAAAATTAAAATAAAAAAAAAGGTAGAGGCAGGAAAACAATGAAAGGGAAGGAATGAGAAGGGAAAGATTATTAATAACCAAATTCTAAGAAAAATTATCAGAGGATGGTGATAAAAAGCCAAGGGAGTACTTGAATTATGAAATGAGAGGAAAGCTAAGAATATGAAATAAGTAAGAAGAAATTAAAGGAAGAAAAGGAATAGGGGACAATTCCCATAAGAGTAGAATAAGAAGGAACGTGGAAAATAAACGATAAAAGATTAAATGAGGAAGAAAACGAATACAAAAATTAAGGAAGGAAAAGAACAAAAGGAATAAAGAGTAAGGAAAGATTATATAAATAAAAGAAGGAAGGAAAAATTTAAAAGCGAAAAAGAAAAGAAAGGGGAAAAAAGTTAGGAATAGAGAGGAAAAAATGGAATTTTAAATATAAATTAAATATAAGTGAAAGAAGGTAGGGAAAGTTGATAATGGAAAAAGAAAAGAAAGGAAAAATTAAGAACAGAGGTGGGGAAAGAGTAAAGAAGGCTACAAAAGGAATTAAGAATAGGGAAGGGTTAAATATAAATAAAAGAAGGTAGGAAAAGTTGATAATGGAAAAGGAAAATAAGAGAAATAAGGAAAAAAAATCAAATGAAAAGGTGGAAGAGCAGGAAACCAAAAAAAGGGAAGGAATGAGAAGGGAAAGATTATTAATAAACAAATTCTAAGAAAAAATATCACAGGATGGTGATCAAAAGCTAAGGAATTACTTAAATTATAAAATGAGAGGAAAGCTGAGAATGTGAAATAAATAAGGAAAAGAATAATAGTTTAAAATAGAAGAAACAGGAGAAAAGGAATAGGGGATAATTCCCATAAGAGCAGAATAAGAAGGAATGTGAAAAATAAATGGTAGAGGATTAAATGAGGAAGAAAAGAAATAAGAAATTTAAGGAAGGAAAAGAATAAAAGGAATAAAGTGTAAGGAAAGATTATATAAATAAAAGAAGGAAGGAAAAGAACAAAAGAAAGAAAGGAAAAGTTAGAAATAGAGGTAGGGAAAGGGTAAAGAAGGCAACAAAGGGAATTGAGAATAGGAAAGGGTTAAATATAAATGAAAGAAGTTAGGAAAAGTTGATAATGGAAAAGGAGAGAAATAAGGAAGAAAAAAAGAAAAAATCAAATCAAAAGATGGGGAGCAGGAAAAAAAGGAAGGGAATGAATGACAAGGGAAAGATCATAAATAACCAAATTCTAAAAAAAATTATCATAGGATGGTGATCAAAAGCCAAGGAATTACTTAAATTATAAAAGGAGAGGAAAGCTAAGAATATGAAATAAATAAGGAAACGAATAATAGTGTAAAATAGAAGAAAACGGAGAAAAGGAATAGGGGACAATTCCCATCAGAATACGAAGGAATGTGAAAAATAAATGGTAGAGGATTAAATGAGGAAAATAAGAAATAAAAAATTAAGGTAGGAAAAGAATAAAAGGAATAAAGAGTAAGGAAACATTATATAAATAAAAGAAGGAAGGAAACATCGAGAGCGGAAAAAGAAATTAAAGGAAAGAAAAAGTTAGCAATAGAGAGAGGAAAAGAGAATTTTAAATATAAATTAAATATAAATGAAAGAAGGTAGGAAAATTTTATAATGGAAGAAGAAAACGAAAAAAGAAAGGAAAGGAAAAGTCAGAAATAGAGGTGGGGAAAAAGTAAAGAAGGCAACAAAAGGAATTGAGAATGGGGAAGGGTTAAATATAAATGAAAGAAGATAGAAAAAGTTGATAATAAAAAAGAAAAGGAAAATGAGAGAAATAAGGAAGAAAGTAAAAATCGAATAAAAGAGTGGAGGCTGGAAAATAAAGAAAGAGAAGGAATGAGAAGGGAAAGATTATAAATAACCAAATTCTAAGAAAAATATGAATTCTAAGAATATGAAATAAGTAAGGATAAATTAAAGGAAGAAAACGAATAGGGGACAATTCCCATAAGAGAAGAATAAGAAGGAACGTGAAAAATAAACGATAAAAGATTAAATGAGGAAGAAAACGAATACAAAAATTAAGGAAGGAAAAGAACAAAAGGAATAAAGAGTAAGGAGAGATTATATAAATAAAAGAAGGAAGGAAAAATTTAAAAGCGAAAAAGAAAAGAAAGGGGAAAAAAGTTAGGAATAGAAAGGAAAAAATGGAATTTTAAATATAAATTAAATATAAGTGAAAGAAGGTAGGGAAAATTGATAATGGAAAAAGAAAAGAAAGGAAAAATTAAGAACAGAGGTGGGGAAAGAGTAAAGAAGGCAACGAAAGAAATTGAGAATAGGGAAGGGTTCAATATAAATGAAAGAAAGTAGGAAAAGTTGATAATGGAAAAGGAAAATAAGACAAATAAGGAAGAAAAAAATCAAATGAAAGGGTGGAAGAGCAGGAAAACAAAAAAGGGAAGGAATGAGAAGGGGAAGATTATTAATAACCAAATTCTAAGAAAAATTATCACAGGATGGTGATCAAAAGCCAAGGAATTACTTAAATTATAAAAGGAGAGGAAATCTAAAAGTATTAAATAAGGAAGAAGAAATAAAAAGAAGAAAAGGAATAGGGGACAATTCCCATCAGATCAGAATACGAAGGAATGTGAAAAATAAATGATAGAGGATTAAATGAGGAAGAAAAGAAATAAGAAAATTAAGAAAGGAAAAGAATCAAAGGAATAAAGAGTAAGGAAACATTATATAAATAAAAGAAGGAAGAAAAAATTTAAAACGGAAAAAGAAAAGAAAGGGGAAAAAATTAGGAATAGAGAGGGGAAAAGGGAATTTTAAATATAAATTAAATTTCAATGAAAGAAGGTAGGAAAAATTGATAATGGAAAAAGAAAAGAAAAAAAGAAAGGAAAGGAAAAGTCAGAAATAGAGGTGGGGAAAGGGTAAAGAAGGCAACGAAAGAAATTGAGAACAGGAAGGGTTAAATGTAAATGAAAGACAACGAATAAAAAAATATAGGGAAGGAAAAGAATAAAAGAAATAAAAAGTAAGGAAACATTATATAAATAAAAGAAGGAAGGAAAAATTGAGAACGAAAAAAGAAAAGAAAGGAAAGAAAAAGTTGGAAATAGAGAGGGGAAAAGGGAATTTTAAATATAAATGAAAGAAGATAGGAAAAATTGACGATGGAAAAGGAAAAGGAAAAAAGAAAGGAAAGGAAAAGTCATAAATAGAGGTGCGGAAAGGGTAAAGAAGGCAACAAATTGGAATTGAGAATAGGAAAGGGTTAAATATAAATGAAAGAAGGTAGGAAAAGTTGATTATGGAAAAGGAGAGAAATAAGAAAAAAAAAAGAAAAAATCAAATAAAAGAGTGGAGGCAGGAAAATAAAGAAATGGAAGGAATGAGAAGGGAAAGATCACAAATAACCAAATTCTAAAAAAAATTATCACAGAAAGGTGATCAAAAGCAAAGGAAAGTTAAGAATATGAAATAAATAAGGAAACGAATAATAGTTTAAAATAAAAGAAAGGGGAGAAAGGGAATAGGGGACGATTCGCATCAGATCAGAATACGAAGGAATGTGACAAATAAATGGTAGATGATTAAATGAGGAAGAAAACGAATAAAATAATTAAGGAAGGAAAAGAACAAAAGGAATACAGAGTAAGGAAACATTATATAAATAAAAGAAGGAAGGAAAAATCGAGAACGGAAAAAGAAAAGAAAGGAAAGAAAAAGTTAGGAATAGAGAAGGGAAAAGAGAATTTTAAATATAAATTAAATATAAATGAAAGAAGGTAGGAAAACTTAATAATGGAAAAAGAAAAGGAAAAGGAAAGGAAAGGAAAAGTCAGAAATGGAGGTCGGGAAAGGGTAAAGAAGACAACAGGAGGAATTAAGAATAGGGAAGGGTTAAATATAAATGAAAGAAGATAGAAAAAGTTGATAATGGATAAAGAAAAAGGAAAATGAGAGAAATAAGGAAAAAAGTAAAAATCAAATAAAAGAGTGGAGGTAGGAAAACAAAAAAATGGAAGGAATGAGAAGGGAAAGATCATAAATAACCAAATTCTAAGAAAAATTATCACAGGATGATGATCAAAAGCCAAGGAATTACTTAAATTATAAAAGGAGAGGAAACCTAAGAATGTGAAATAAATAAGGAAAAGAATAATAGTTTAAAATAAAAGAAAAGAGAGAAAAGGAACAGGGGACAATTCCCATAAGAGCAGAATAAGAAGGAACGTGAAAAATAAATGGTAGAGGATTAAATGAGGAAGAAAAGAAATAAAAAAATTAACGTAGGAAAAGAATAAAAGGAATAAAGAGTAAGGAAAGATTATAATTATAAATAAAAGAAGGAAGGAAACCTTGAGAACGGAAAAAGAACAGAAAGGAAAGAAAAAGTTAGAAATACAGAGGAGAAAAGGGATTTTAAATATAAATTAAAGAAAAATGAAAGAAGGTAGGAAAAATTTATAATGTTAAAAGAAAAGGAAAAAAAAAGGAAAAGTTAGAAATAGAGGTGGGGAAAGGGTAAAGAAGGCAACAAAAAGAATTGAGAATAGGGAAAGGTTAAATATAAATGAAAGAGGATAAAAAAAGTTGATAATGGGAAAATAAAAGGAAAATGAGAGAAATAAGGAAAAAAGTAAAAAATAAAAAAAAGGTCGAGACAGGAAAACAAAGAAAGGGAACGAATTAGAAAAAAAAGATTATAAATAACCAAATACTAAGAAAAAGGATCAAAGGATGGTGATAAAAAGCCAAAGGATTAGTTGAATAATAAAAGGAGAGGAAAGCTAAGAGTATGAAATAAATAAGGAAAAGAATAATAGTTTAAAATAAAAGAAAAGAAAAGGGAGGAAAGGAATAGGGGACAATTCTCATCTGATAAAAATAAGAAGGAAAGTGAAAAATAAACCATAGAAGATTAAATGCGAAAGAAAACGAATTAAAAAAATTAAGGGAGGAGAAGAATAAAAGAAATGAAGAATAAGGAACGATTTTATAAATAAATGAAGGAAGGAAAAATTGAGAACGGAAAAATAAAAGTAAGGAAAGAAAGAGCCAGAAATAGAGAGGGTAATAAAAAAGGGTAGGAAAAGTTGATAATGGGGGAAAAAAAGGAAATGAGAGAAATGATGAAGAAAAAAGTTAACGATCAAATAAAAAGGTGGAAACAGGAAAACAAAGAATGGGAACTAATGAGAAGGGAAAGATTATAAATAATCAAATTCTAGGAAAAATAATCAGATGATACTAGTGAAAAGCTAAGGGATTAGTTGAACGAAAAAAGAAAAGAAGGCTAAGATCCTGAAATAAAACAGAAAAAAGGCTACAGCTCAAAATAAAAAAAAATAGGAGGAAAATTCCTTAGGATGGACAAAAGGACAAAGGAAGAGAAAGAAATACGAAATAAAGATGAAAAGATAAATAAAGAAAACAAAGGTTGACTGGAGGAAAATTCGAGAGGATGGACAGATAAGGCATATATTGAAAAATCAAGGAAGGATACGAAATTCTATATGGAAGGCCAAAAGAGAATAAGAAGTAATAAAAAAAGGCAGGGAATAATAAAAAAGATGGAAATAGAAAGGAATGAAGGATAAAAGAGGAAACCCGAAAAATAGATAGAGAGGTATTATTGGACGAGGAATAAATAAGGGAAGGATAAAGAAAGGAAAAGAGTAGATAATTGGAAATAAGAAAAGGGGAAAAGGAATAACAAAATAAGAAATAGTGGAAAATAAGTAGAATAGCCCAAAGGAAGGAATAAGATAATACTTAAAAATTAGGGTAATGGATAGTAAGGGAAAGAAGAAGAAAAAGAAATACACAAAAAAATGGAAGTAATCAGGGATAAAGAATTTCCTTGACAAAAAGAAATGTTTTTAGAAGGATCAAGAAGGGGTCTCAACTAACGGCAAATTACCAATTGAAAATAGTCGAAAATGAAGGGAGGAATGGAGGGGAAGGAAGGGAAGTAAAGAAGAAAAGTAGAAAGAAGAATTCAGAACGATAAAAGAAGGGGAAAAATGTTAGAAATAGAGGGGGGAAGAGTAAAGAAGGGTAGTGCAAAAGGAATAAAGAATAGGGAATGGTTAAATATAAATGAAAGAAGATAGAAAATTTTATAATGGAAACAGAAAGGAAAAAGGAAAAGGAAAGAAATAAGGAATACAACAAATAAAATAAAAGGATGAGAGAATAGGAAAAAAAAAGAATGGTAAGGGAAACAGGGGACTATTCCTATCAGATCAGAATAAGAAGGAAAGAAAAGAAGAAAAGATAGAGGATGAAATAACGAAGAAAACGGATAAAAAAATTAAGGAATGAAAAGAATAGAATAAATGAAGAGAAAAGGAAAAATTATATAAATAAAAGGGAGGAAAATTGAGAACGGAAAAAGAAAACGGAGAAAGGAGGGAAAGAAAAATTTAGAAAAAGTGGACGGGAAGAGTAAAGAAGGTTGATACAAAAGGAATGAAGAACAGGGAATGGTTAAATATAAATGGAAGAAGATAGAAAAAGTTGATAATGGAACAAGAAAGGTAAAGGAAAGAAATAAGGAAGAAAAAAAGTAAAAATCAAATTAAAAGGTGTAGGAAAGGGATGACAATTCCCCTAAGATGGAAAAGAGGACGGAGGAAGAGAAAAGATCGGAAATACATTTGAAGAGATGAAGAAAAAAACAACGGTTGACTGGAGGAAAAAAAAGAGGATGGACAGATAAGGGATTAACCAGGGTGGAAATAGAATGGAATGAAGGATGAAAGAGAGGACGAACAAAATAAATAGAAAGGTAAAATTGGAGGAGGAACAAATAAATGGGGGGGGGGGGAAGAAAAAGGAGAGTGGATAAATAGTGGAAAATAAATAGAAAAGGCCAAAGAAAGGGAACAGATAATACTTAAAAATGAAGAGATTGAATAGTAAAGGAAAGAAGAAGAAATGCGGAATGCAAAAAAAATTAAAATGGAAGGAAATGAACAGTGAAGAATGACAGGTAAAGATGGAGGACAAAGTGAAATAGAAGGTGGGAAGGACAAGAAGATAAAAAGAGAGAAGGGAATGAAAAGAAATTGCAAAAATGATGAAGAAAATGGATGGAAGGAGGATGTAAGAAACGGGAGGGGAATATTAGGGAAAAAAGAGTTGTAAATTTAAATTCAAGAGAGGTTGAAAAACAAGGTGGAAGTGACAAGAGGATAAAAAAAGAGAAAGGAATGAATAGAAATTGTAATAATGCTGAAGAAAATGTTAAAAAAGAACATTAGTATTAGATGAAAGGAAATATAGGAGGAATAATAGGTAAAAATGTCTTAAACGGAAAAATAAAAAAAGAGGATATATAAGGAAGGGGAATATTAGGGAAGAAAAAGTTGTAATAGAAAGGTAAAATTGGAGGAGGAACAAATAAGGGGAGAGTAAAGAAAAAGAAGAGTGGATAAATAGTGGAAAATAAATAGAAATGTCCAAAGGAAGGGAAAAGATAGTACTTAAAAATGAAAAGATTGAATAGTAAAGGAAAGAAGAAGAAATGCGGAATGCAAAAAAAATTAAAATGGAAGGAAATGAACAGTGAAGAATGAAAGGTAAAGATGGAGGACTAAGTGAGGGATAAAGAATTCCCTTTACAAAAGGAAATGTTTTTGGAAGGAAGTAATGAAAAAAACTGCTTCTTTTCTTTCTTACGAGTAAAGTGCGTAACGAGACTGTTATTTGTGAGTTCAAAGTCAGGTGAAGCTCCCTCCGTAATATTCTGTCGCTCGCACGCATGAGAAATCCACGAAAGTGCGATCTTGCTCGCCAAGCGTGAAGTTTGAGTTGTTAAACCTTGCGAGGTAGAGAAGATAGGGTCGTCGGCGTGAAGAATAAAATCCACCGACTTCGCTTAAATCAAGTAGGCGGCCCTTTCTGCAGACTTTATAATGCCAATTAACACTAATTTATTCCTTCTGCTATCGTCTAATTACTCCTCGCGAAATCTCGGAATCTACTTCGATACCATTTTTGCAGTAACCATTTTAAAGGATGGATAAACAGGAAATAGGGAAAAAGAGGATGTAAGGAAAGGAAGGAAGAAGTTACAAAACGAAGGGGGAGCTAAGGGAAGAAAAATATGCCAATTTAAATTCAAGAGAGGATGAAACACAAAGAGGGAGAGAGAAGATAAAAAAAGAGAAGGTAATTAAAATAAACTGTAATAATGATGTAGAAAATATTTAAAAAGAACTTTAGTACTAAACAAAAGGAAAGATAGGAGGAACAATAGGTAAAAATGTCTTAAAAGCAAAATCAGGGAAAAGAGGATGTAAGAAGAGAGCAAAAAAAGAAGGGGAATGTTAAAGAAGATAAGGTTGTGAATTTAAATTCAAGAGAAGGCGAAATAGAAGTTGGGAGGGACAGGAAGATAACAAAAGAGAAGGGAATGAAAGGAAATTTTAATAATGATGAAAAAAATGTTAAAAAATAACTTTAGTAAGAAAGGAAAGGAAAGATAGGAGAAAGAATAGATAAAAATGTCTTAAAAGGAAAAACAGGTAAAAGAGGATGTAAGAAGAAAGGAAAACAAGGAAGGGAAATGTTAGAGAAGAAAAAGTTGTAAATTTAAATTCAAGAGAGCTTGAAATACAAGATGGGAGTGACAAGAAGATAAAAAGAGAGAAAGGAGTGAATAGAAATTGTAAGAATGATGAAGAAAATATTTAAAAAGAACTTGAGTATTAGAGGAAAGGAAAGGCAGGAGGAATAATAGTTACAAATGTCTTAAAAGAAACAAGAACCGCAAAAAGAGGATATATGAAAAGGAAAAAGAATATTAGGGAAGAAAAAGTTGTAAATTTAAATTTAAGAGAGGGTGAAATACAAGGTGGGAGTGACAAAAAGATAAAAAAAAAGAGAAAGGGATGCAAAGAAATTGTAAAAATGATGAAAAAAATATTTAAAAAGAACTTTAGTATTAGATGAAAGGAAAGACAGGAGGAATAATAGGTACAAATGTCTTGAAAGGAATAAGAATCGAAAAAAGAGGATATATGATAAGGAAGAAGAATATTGAGGAAGAAAAAGTTGTCTATTTAAATTTAAGAGAGGGTTAAATACAAGGTGGGAGGGACAAGAAGATAAAAAAAAGAGAAGGGAATGAAAAGAAATTCCAATAATGATGAGAAATTTGTTAAAAAAGAAGTTCAGTAAAAAAAGAAAGGAAAATAAGAGGAAAAATATGTGAAAACGTCTCAAAAGTAAAAACAGGAAAAAGAGGAAGTAAGAAAAGGAAGGGAATATTAGGGAAGAGAGCGTTTTCAATTTAAGTTTAAAAGAGTGTGAAATACAAGGTGGAAGGGACAAGAAGGTAAAAAAATAGAAAAAAATGAAAAAAATTGTAATAATGATGAAGAATATGTTAAAAAAGAACTTAAGTAAGTAAGGAAAGGAAGGATTCGAGGAATAATAGGTAAACGTGTCTGGAAAGGAAAAAAAGGGAAAAGAGTGTGTAAGAAACGAAAGGGGAATATTAGGGAAGAAGGAGTTGTGCATTTAAATTCATGAAAGGTTGAAATACAAGGTGGGAGTGAAAAGAAAATAAAAAAAGAGGAAGGAATGAAAAGAAATTGTAATAATGATGAAGAAAATGTTACAAAAGAACATTAGTCTTACATGAGAGGAAAGATAGGAGGAATAATAGATAAAAATATCTTTAAAGGAAAAACAGAAAAAAGAGGATATATAAGAAAGGGGAATATTAGGGAAGAAAAAGTTGTCAATTTAAATTTAAGAAAGGGAGAATTAGAAGTTGGGAGGGACAAGAAGGTAAAAAAGAAAGAGAAGGGAGTGAAATGAAATTGCAATAATGTTGAACAAGATGCTAAAAAAAAGGAAATATGGAAGAAAAAAAAACGATGAAAATGTCTTAAAGGGAAAAGAGGGAAAAGAGGAAGTAAGAAAAGGAAGGGGAATATTACGAGAAAAAAACCTTGTCAATCTAAGTTTAAGAGAGTGTGAAATACAAGGTGGGAGGGACAAGAAGGTGAAAAAAATAGAAGGGAATGCAAAGAAATTGCAATAATGATGAAGAAAATGTTAAAAAAGAACTTTAATAAGGAAGGAAAGGAAAGATTCGAAGAATAATAGGTAAAAGTGTCTTGAAAAGAAAAACAGAGAAAGAAGTTTGTAAAAACCGGAAGGGGAATGTTAGGGAAGAAAGAGTTGTGAACTAATTTCAAGAGAGGTTGAAATACAAGGTAGGAGTGACCAGAAGATGAAGAAAAGATAAAGGAATGAAAATAAATTATAATAATGATGAAAAAAATGTTTAAAAAAAAGTTTTGTAAAAAAAGAAATGAAATATGGGAGGAAAAATAGGTGAAAATATCTTGAAAGGAAAAACAGGGAAAAGAGGAAGTAAGAAAAGGAAGGGGAATATTACGGAAAAAAAGGGCTGTCTATCTAAGTTTAAGAAAGTGTGAAATACAAGGTGGGAGGGACAAGAAGTTAAAAAAAGAGAAAATAATGCAAAGAAATTGCAATAATGGTGAAGAAAATGTTAAAAAAGAACTGTAGTAAAAAAGGAAAGGAAAAATTCGAAGAATAATAGGTAAAAGTTTCTTGAAAAGAAAAACAGAGAAAAAAGTTTGTAAAAACCGGAAGGGGAATGTTAGGGAAGAAAGAGTTATGAATTTAATTCAAGAGAGTGTGAAATACAAGGTGGGAGTGACAAGAAGATAAAAAAAAAGAAAGGAGTGAAATGAAATTGCAATAATAACGAAGAAAATGTTAAAAAAGAACTATAGTATTGAAGGAAAGGAAAAATAGGAGGAAGAATAGGTAAAAATGTCTTAAAAGTAGAAACAGGGAAAAGAGGATTTAAGAAGAAAGGAGCAAAGAAGGAAGGGGAATGTTAGGGAAGAAAAAGTTTTGAATTTAAGTTCAAGAGAAGGTGAAATAGAAGTTGGGATGGACAAGAAGAAAAAAAATGAGAAAGGACTGAAAAGAAACTGTAATAATGATGAAGAAAATGTTAACAAAAGATCTTTATCAATAAAGGAAAGGAAAGATAGGAGGGAGAATAGGTAAAAATGCCTTTAAAGGAAAAACAAAGAAGAGAGGATGTAAGAAGAAAGGCGCAAAAGAGGAAGGGGAATGTTAGAAAAGAAAAAGTTGTAAATTTAAATTCAAGAGAAGGTGAAATAGAAGTTGGGAAGGACAAGAAGATAGAAAAAGAGAAGGAAATAAAAATAAATTGCAAAAATGATGAAGAAAATGTTAAAAAAGAACTTTAGTAAGAATGGAAAGAAAGGATTAGAGCAATGATAGGTAAACGTGTCTGGAAAGGAAAAACAGGGAAAATAGTATGTAAGAAACGGAAGGGGAATATTAGAGGAAGAAGCATTGTGAATTTAAATTCAAGAGATGTTGAAGTACAAGGTGAGAGTGACAAGAAGATAAAAAAAGAGAAAGGAATTAATAGAAAATGTAATAATGCTGAAGAAAATGTTAAAAAAGAACATTAGTATTAGAGGAAAGGAAATATAGGAGGAATAATAGGTAAAAATGTCTTGAAAGGAAAAGTAGAAAAAAGAGGATATATAAGGAAGAGGAATATTAGGGAAGAAAAAGTTTTCAAACAAAAAAAAAATTGCAATAATGATGAAAAAAATGTTAAAAAAGAAGTTATGTGTAAAAAGAAAGGAATTATAGGAGGAAAAATATGTGAAAATGTCTTAAAAGGAAAAACATGAAAAAGAAGAAGTAAGAAAAGGAAGGGGAATATTAGAAAAGAAAGCGTTGTCAATTTAAGTTCAAGAGAGTGTGAAATACACGGTGGGAGAGACAAGGAGGTAAAGAATAGAGAAGGGAGTGAAAAGAAATTGCAATAATGTTGAAAAAATATTTTTAAATACAGGAAATATAAGAGGAAAAATAGGTGAAAGTGTCTTAAAAGGAAAAACAGAAAAAAGAGGAAGTAAGAAAAGGAAGGGGAATATTACGTAAAAAAAGGGTTGTCAATCTAAGCTTAAGAGAGTATGAAATACAAGGTGGGAGGGACAAGAAGTTAAAAAAAGAGAAAGGAATGCAAAGAAATTGCAATTATGGTGAGAAAAATGTTAAAAAAGAACTGTAGTAAGAAAGAAAAGATAAAATTCGAGGAATAATAGGTAAAAGTGGCTTGAAAGGAAAAACAGGGAAAAGAGGATGTAAGAAACGGAAGGAGAAGCTTAGGGAAGAAAGAGTTGTGAATTCAAATTCAAGAAAGTTTGAAATACAAAGTGGGTGTGACAAGAAGATAAGAAAAGAAATTATAATACCTATGAAAAAAATGTTAAAAAAGAATATTAGTATTAGAGGAAAGGACAGATACGAGAAATAATAGGTAAAAATGTCTTAAAAGGAAAAATAGAAAAAAGAAGATATATAAGGAAGGGAAATATTAGGGAAGAAAAAGTTGTCAATTTAAATTTAAGAGAGGGAGAATTAGAAGTTGGGAGGGACAAGAAGGTAAAAAAAAGAAAAGGGTGTGAAAAGGAATTGCAATAATGATGAAAAAATGTTTAAAAATACAGGAAATATAAGGGGAAAAATAGGTGAAAATGTTTTAAAAGTAAAAACGGGAAAAAGAGGAAGTAAGAAAAGGAAGGGAATATTAGGGAAGAGAGCGTTGTCAATTTAAGTTCAACAGAGTGTGAAATACAAGATGGGAGGGACAAGAAGGTAAACAAAAGAGAAGGGAATAAAAAGAATTGTAATAATGATGAAGAAAATGTTAAAAATAGAACTTTAGTAAGAAAGGAAAGGAAAAATTCGAGGAATAATATGTATAAGTGGCTTGAAAGGAAAAACAGGGAAAAGACGATGTAAGAAATGGAAGGGGAATGTTAGGGAAGAAAGAGTTCCAAATTTAAATTCAAGAGAGGTTGAAATACAAGGTGGGAGTGACAAGAAGATAAAAAAAAAGACAAAGGAATGAATAGAAATTGTAATAATGACGAAGAAAATGGTAAAAAAGAACTATAGTATCAAAGGAATATAAAAATGGGAGGAAGAATAGATACAAATGTCTTGAAAGGACAAACAGGGAAAAGAGGATGTATGAAGAAAGAAGCAAAAAAGCAAAAAAGGAAGGGGAATGTTACAGAAGAAAAAATTGTAAATTTAAATTCAAGAGAAGGTGAAATAGAAGTTGGGATGGACAAGAAGATGAAAAAGGAGAAAGGAGTGAAAAGAAACTGCAATAATGATGAAGAGAATGTTTAAAAAGATCTTTATCATCAAAGGAAAGGAAAGATAGGAGGGAGACTAGGTAAAAATGCCTATAAAGGAAAAACAAAGAAGAGAGGATGTAAGAAGAAAGGCGCAAAAGAGGAAGGGGGATGTTAGAAAAGAAAAAGTTGTAAATTTAAATTCAAGAGAAGGTGAAATAGAAGTTGGGAAGGACAAGAAGATAAAAAAAGATAAGGGAATGATAAGAAATTGCAATAATGATGAAAAAAATGGTAAAAAAGAACATTAGT